>JANHFT010000681.1:35678-48338 GCA_032467955.1 Pseudoxenodon macrops | reverse complement strand
TCTTATTTTCTTTTGACCCCCCCCAAAATAAGTGCTTGGCCTTATTTTCGGGGAGGTCTTATTATTTTTGCGGTGCAGGAGGCAGCGAGTGTGGTCACTTCATGACTGTTACTGTGTTTTGGGGAGGGCTTGTTTTCAAGGAAACAGGGTATATAGGTGCTTCAGTCTTATGTTGGAAATGTGGACAGTGTGAAAAGTCACTTTATCATGCTTGGTGAATTTGTAAGAAAGCCAGAAAATGTTAGGTTTAAACACATACAATGATGCAAAAGAAAATACTGTAAACACTAATATTTAACTGAAACTAGAACTATTTTATTGGGATTAATGGGATTATTGACTAGAACTATTGGGACAGAAAGTTAGAGAAGAACCTTGAAGGATACTTTTTGTATATGATTACTCCTGCAACACTAGTATATGTGCCATTTAGTAATTTCTACATTCGGAAGTCATAAAATGTACACAATAATGTTTGTCCTTCTGCAGTCATAAAATGTACACAATAATGTTTGTCCTTCAACTAGTGTAAGGAACACATAAATCAGTTGTAGATAGCCCCAGTGGGACTATACCTTAACAGTAATTGTGTGCAACTTTAATTAAAGGTTCCCTGATATAAAGGGCATAAAAATATCCCGGAAACCTCTCATATTATTCACTTAGAAACTGATGGAGGCTAGAAACCAGAGCTCAGAAGAATGGGTGAAAAAAAAAACCCCACAGTTGCCAGGTTATGGGAAGATCTAGAACTTAATCAGGATGTTCCAGAGCACCCACCAATCTATGTGAAGAAAAAGATTGTAGGAAGAAGAGGGGAAGTGCCAAAGTTTCCTCAGCTATTGTAGTCTAATCAGGAGCCATTTGGATTGTTAGACAAGAGAGAATGCATTTTAACTAGTTTAGGTAGAGGATTGAAATCCAACATCTCACGATGGTCAGTTGGAGATGTCCCGTTCTGGAAACATTTTCATCTTCTGTGCTTCTGTGAGAATAACAATAGTACTTAGACTTATATACTGCTTAATAATGCATTACAGCCCTCTCTAAGTGGTTTACAGAATCAGCATATTGCCCCCAACAATCAGGGTCCCCATTTTACCGACCTCAGAAGGATGGAAGGCTGAGTCAACTTTGAACCGGTGAGACTCGAACTGCCAAATTTTTTGTCGGCAGTCAGCAGAGTTAGCCTGCAATATGCATTCTAACCACAGTGCCACCACAGCTCTTACTTGAAGCTACCAGAACTGTTACTTCAATCTGTAAAACTGATTCCCTGAACACAGGTCTGATCTGTGCTTTGACTTTATGGTTACTCTTGGGCACAGAACCCTTTCGCTACCCTGATTGGCTCTTGGACCGTAGAACATAGAATTGGAAGGGACCTTGAAGATCTAATCCAGGGGGGGTTCTAATCCAACCCCCTGCTTGAGCAGGAGACACCATACTATTCTGGACAAATGGCTATCTAGTACTCTTCTTGAAAATGTTCATTGATGGAGCATCCACAAATTCTGGAGGCATTGTCCTCACTGTCAGGAAATTTCTCCTAGTTCTAACTGTCTCTTTAAAGACTGTTGCTATGGATTGATTCTATATTTGATTCACTTCCTGCCTAACTGAAGCTTAGCTTGAAGGAAAATGTGGCAAGTCCAACTGTATCATCACAGATAGCCATTGTGCTCAGAATAGACAGGATGGAATGAGATGGAGGCATGAGGAGAAACTGTATCTTCTGCTGTTATCTATCCATTGAAAACCTTGCACTTCATCAGCTGGTCTTAAGGAGAGGCAAAGCTGTCAAAAGGGATATATTGCAATTTTTCATATTTTTAGTCTGGGGTGTCTGGGGATGAAATGATGAAATGTACATTCTTGACATCATCAGGCCCATGCTATGACTTCCAGACCTACACCACATGTCAGAAAACAAGCATGTAAAGTTATTCTTTTATTAATTATTAATTAATATTTTATCTTTGTTGTTTGTTGTCGCTAAGTCATGTCTGACTCTTTGGGACCCTATGAAACATGACACATCATGCTCCCCTGTCTCCCAAGGTTTGCCTAAATTCATGTCCATATTTTCTTAGTATTAATCAATTCATATGATGAATGTATTTTATATAATTGTGCTAATAATAAATATATTAATTAATTAAATTTAAATCATTTTGTTGATGGGTGGAAAGCCATTTACGCTAAGGCCACTGTCCCAGACAGACTTAAACAGGACCGAAATATGAGTAAACTCAATTGAACACAAGTAAGAGCTGTTACTAAGGTCTACCTCGTGGTGATACATGTGGTGAAGTGTAAATACTTCTCCAGACTAACTGCCCACCAATCCTCTTTAAGGTGAGCCTCCTCCTCCTGGGGAAGGACATGATTAAGGTCTACCTGAAGAGGTGCACTGAGGAATTTGCGGATTTTCTGGGAGATAAAATCGGTTGACTTCATTCCCAGTTAGTGGTGGCTGGTTCAGTGGGAGCCCCTAAGGGTGTTTTTTGCCCTATTATTTGGAAACAGTTTGACCTGTCCATTTCCTCGGGAATATGCGCACAAGCACCTGTGTTTTAGACTCATGGAAAAGCTTCCCAGGAGGTGACAGGCAGGTGGACTCTGGCAGTGATTAATGTTTCCCTACAGGAGGGGGCAGTGCCCCAGCACTTTAAGGAGGTTGTGGTACTTAAGAAGCCATCGCTGGACTCCACCTGGTTGGATAATTTCTGACCTGTCTCCAATCTTCCCTTTTTGGGGGAAGGTTGTTGAGAAGGTAGTCACGCGGCAGCTCCAGAGGTTTCTGGATGAAACGGATTATGTTGATCCCTACCAATCTGGATTTGGGACAGAAATGGCATTGGTTACACTTTTGGATGATCTCTGGTGGGGGTCAGGTAGGATGCGTGTCTCACGGTGGGACGCAATTTGAGGGTGACAGATGGGAGAGGATGAGGCGGGGCAAGGCTAGATGTGAGACGCTCATCTAACCAGCATCTGGCTTCTCTCCACTTCTCTCTTTCAGGCAGACTTTGCAAGGAAACTTCTTGCAATGTAAAGAAAAACTTTTTGCACTCGCGAAAAGTTTTTCTTTACATTGCAAGGAGTTTCATTGCAAAGAGTGGCCGAAAGAGAGAAAAGGAGAGAAGCCAGATGCTGGTAAGATGTTCGGGCACACTTTGAGGGAGGCAGGGGATGGGATGGGCGTGGCATGGCGGGGCTGGACGCAAGATGCCCATCTTAGCAGCGTCTGGCTTCTCTCCATTGCAAAGGAAATTTCTTGCGCGAGTACAAGAAGCTTTTCTCTACAGTGCAAGGAGTTTCCTTCGCAAGGAAATGGCTTGCACCGTAAAGAAAATCTTCTCGCAAAGTTTTTCTTTACGGTGCAAGCCATTTCCTTGTGAAGGAAAATCATTGCGTTGTAAAGAAAAGCTTCTCACGCGCGTCTCACAGCCCACCTCGCCCCACCTGCCACCTCCAAATTGCATCGCTTAAGGGGGCGGATGGCTAAGCAAGGGACAGCAAGCAAAGCTCCCCTTGCCATCTCTTATTCTTCCCCCTCACCAGGCATGGCAGGGCTCCTGTTCATTATTTAGCCACCTGCTCCCTTTGCCTAGCCACCTGCCCCCTTTAGCAATGCAATTTGGGGGTGGCAGGTAGGGCGGGGTGAACTGTGAGATATTAACCCCGCCTAGAAGCAGTGGAGAAGAGGCCGGTTGGGCCACCTACCTGCTACCGTGGCTTCTGGAAGCATAGAGGATGGCGTGCACTTCCAGAGTGGTCGCTGCTGGAACACTCTGCCCCGACTGCCGGAAGACTCTGCAGCAGGCGGCTGGCCCGACCGGCCACTTACCGCTCGGTCGGTGAATGGCACTCTGCCCGGCTGGAGGGGGGTTTGCTGTGTGGGCACTACATGGCAAGAAATACCAGGCGGCTACTCTCTTGCAAACAGGGCGGGAGTTTGCAGGCAAGGGGGATGGATGGGAGGCAGGGGAGCGCCAAAAACACTGGAGGGGGGGAGAGAACAGAGAGGCAGCTCCGGATCAGCTCAGCTGATCCGCGGGTCCAGTTTAAGAGGCCCAGCTGCCCTAGCTGACTGGGGAAGGAAAGGGCTGCCTCCTATGCTCGCCACGGCCACCACTTCACGAGGGCTTATTTTCGGAGGAGGGCGTATATTTACGCCTACCCCAAAAATTAGGCTTGGCCTTATTTTCAGGACATGTCGTATTTTTGGGGAAACATGGTATATTGCATTGTAGATTTAAATGTTCAAATATTCAAATATTTGTAATCCCACTAAAATAATTTGTATGCTAGTGTACAAGGACTTTTATTTTAGAGTATCAATGGGATTCATGGAAGGCGTACATAGATTTTGAATGAGCAAGATTTCTGTTCTCCATAAACAATATTAAACATTTGTCTGGTATTGGTAAGTTTTTCATATTGTTTTTTATAATGGAATAAGAATGTTGAGGCTGAAATCCAGTTGTAACTTTCCAGTTAGTAGAAGGGACTCTGCTGAAAGAATAAATTTCCCTTTTTCCCCCTCATATCTTCCGCTGGTTTACTTTGGAGTATTTACCAATAATCTGAAGTAGATATAGGAAATATTATGAAGGAAGGGAGAACAAAAGAAAAGAGAGGGAATGAAGTTTTGTTGTACGAAGAGAAATTCATGTTTTGTTTTTGGATGCTGCTATCCTGTTTTATTTCAGTTGATGACAAACTAATTTCAGTATGGAGTCTACAATCAGTTAAGTTATAAAGCAGGTCAGGAAAGGGTTAAAACTAATAAATCTGGAACTACTATATTGTATCAATATTTGTATATCAGCTCAGGTATTCTTCAATTTACAACAATAATGAAGCCCGGACTTTCTGTGATGGTTATAAGTCAAGGCACCCAATTTTATTACCTTTTTTTGTGGTTGTCATAAAGCAAACACAGCAATCCTAAAGCAAACGCACCAGTCATAAAGCAAGTCAATGCGTTCTTATAGGTGTTTTTTCCTGAAAACCAGCTGCAACATTGCAAATTGCAGTCATGTGACTGTAGAATGCTGCAACTGGTCATAAAAATGAGCTGTTTGCCAAACACCTGTAATTAAGTCATACGACCGTGTGTGTATGTGCGTGCGTATGTGCCCACAATCAGGTCGTGAGTACCTTTTGGGGGTGTCCATTATTTACTTGCATTCCCACAAGCTCTTTCTCTATCCAGCAATTAATTTTTGCAGGTTTCATTTTCCTCTTACAAATTAATTTATTGCTAATGCAAAATCTTTCTTAGAACCTTGTCTATTTCTCTCTCTCAGCACAGAATTTATTAACTATATAAAGGAACTGGAAAGCCTTTTGAAATTTGCTAGGAAGATTAACAGTCATTGTACTCATTTGCTGTAACAAAGTCTTACAAAGCATGAATTTCTACTAAGTGATGCAGTGTCACTGAGCCTGTGGATGAATTTATGATAAAACAAATAATATCCTTACAAATGCTATCAAGGCTGAGCTCTGGTTTATGCTAGCAAACCTAGAAATGGATATGACATGCATGGAAATAAAGGTAGATTTTAAGGCAGCTAATCTATACAAGATTCTAATAATGCAGGACAGCCTGAAGAATCTGCAACCTTCTAGATGTGTTTGAATCATCCACTATATGACCCGTGATAAAGAATGTTGAGATTATATCTCATCAACAATTGGAATCCTTCAACTGTAACCTGGAACAGTCTGGCTTCTCACAAGCCAAAGATGGGAGATTGTATAGCTCCAAAACTAAGTATATTAATATATGTTTTAATATGTACATTGTCTCTTGATTTGAATTATCCAATTTATCCATATAAACTTTTATTATATATTTGCTGCACTAAATGACATGTACAAAATACGTTGATCCCAATATATGACCAAAATTTGGTTCGTGTTTTGCTGTTTTTGTACACTGTAGTTTCCTGCCTAGAGACGTGTTTATTTGATTGGCATCACAGGGATCAGATGGTTAAAGCTGCAGTCCCATCCCTATTAAACTGGATGTGAGCTCCAGGGATTAATTCCAAGTAGAAATGTGTAAGATTATATTTTAAAATCGTTTCCCCCCCCAGCCCTCTCAAACTTCAGGTGCATCCTCTAGGTTTCTCTGCCAACACACTATGGACACTTAGGCTGTTGGTGATGATGAAGACTGGATCAGACCCAATGTAATAACTGGCTGTGATTTGCATTGCAGCTATCTATCTATATGCCACTTAATTGTCCTATATATTTGTAACTTTCAATCAACCAAAATGGTGCATTATAGCGCAACAATTTTTGAATAATTTTTTTGGGGTTGGGGAGGGAGGAAAGGGGTGGACAATGGTGCAAAGAAGGTGCAGCAAGTGTCAGGGTAGGTACTGTACATGGGGATGTGCGAGTGATAGGTAAGTAAATATCTCTGAAAGGATAACCCAAATAGATCATGGGTATTAATATGAATTAAGGAAAAACTTGTTCACCTTCTGTACAAAACGTTAAAGATTGTGAGAGAGTAATTTTGCAATGTGCAAATTTCATTATACAATATTTCATTATATACTATACAATTTCATTATATAGATTCTGATATTAATTTTGGTGCAATATTCTGGTATTTCCCCTGCTCTTTCTAAACAAAACGTTCTCCAGCCAGCCTCTACTATATTAAATTATATGTGCTTTAGTGTTCCCTTGATTAAAATGACAGTTCAGCTAATAGAATACAATGACTTTCCCCTATGAGTTTGTTCAATGCCAATAACCTTGATTTTTGCAGAACAAGGAAAACCCATGAACTATAGCTGACATGTTCTTTTACCCAGACTATCATTCTGTTTATTTTTCAGAATTACTGTAGTAAAACCATACATTTGGTATAATATTAATTATTGTCCTGTGGTCCAACAAGATAGCGGTTAAGGCACCAGCTTAGAAAGCCGGAGATCATGTCTTCTAGTCCTGCTTTAGCCATGAAAGCCAGCTGGGTGACTTTGGGCTGGTTACTCTCTCTCAGGATTGTTGTTGTGGGAGAAATAGGAGGGAAGAAAGTATGATGGCTATATTCACCACTCGGAGTTATTGTAAAAATATTGAAGGAGGGATACAAATAAACAAAATATTATGCATGACTATTTGAGGGCAATCATATTATCTAGTGAGACATGGAGTAGAGCTGAAGAATAAGGATCGTATTGCTAACTTACATATAATCTGCATATATAAGTAGGAATAATTTGTGCACATATACAGCAAATGAGACTTAAATTGACTGAAAGAAAGGTAAGTTGGGATACTCATGCACCTATATGACAAATTTGCTAGACTTCAGGGAGCATTCATATCTTGTCTGACTACAGAGAGCTTTGGTGAACCATACAGATACAGAGGTGCTAGATATTGTCTGGTTCAGTTATTGTCAGATACATTTCAGTTCTTACCTGAGGATGTAGATAAATAGCTAGAGAGCTCTGACCAAGCTTGAATTTCTTTTCTACTGTCTGTTTTAAATCAAGCTAATGATTGTTTTTAGAAGATTTCTGTGCCTCCTTGAAAGAGCAAGAAGAACTTATTTTAAACTTTTTACTGAATCCAGATGGCATAGCATTCAGAAGGGTAGCATTGACTGATTATTTGCCTTCAGGTTGGTGTCAAGTCTTAGCTACCATATAGATATTCTTCAGAATGATCTGTTCCCAATCTGATCCTTCAAGTCATCAAATGGTGCATCCATCTTCACTGTAATTGAACCCATCCACCTTGCTGCTGGTCATCCTATTCATCTCTTTCCTTCTATCTTTATAGCATAAAGACTTCTTTAGAGGTCTGTCAGTGTTCCAAATAGCATATAGAATTAAATCAGACTCCAAGGCAAAGCATTCCTCAAAGTTCCAATTTATTAACAGAGCTATGTTGGCACATCCGTGGAAACACGAATATGAAGATTCCCAGGTTTCCACCACCCAGTTGAAAGTTCAAGATCTTGCCCCCACACCCACAAGTCCATTACATGGTCCAATCATTCACTGCCATGCTGGCAGCTTCACCCATCCAGTTCCGGTTAGGTGCAGAGACAAAGGATGACCTTGGCTTCCTAGAAAGAATTTTGTTATGGCTACATGTCTCTAACTCTGTACTATCCCCACTCCCATTTTCCCACAATAGAAAATGCATAGTAGAATAATAGAAAGTGTGGCAAGCCAAAGATCCTGGTGTAGGCCTGACATCATTTATAGAAGAAACTTCTTTATAAACAATAATATAAAATGTGATGCATGTATACAATAGCCATGCAACTCTTGCAATGTAGTAGCAAGTACAAGAACAAGAAGTAGAAGTAAAAGTAGAAATAGAAGCAAGGACCAGAACTAGAAGCAAGCTTATATACACAGAACAGTTAAGCTAAGTCACACCTAGGCTCTGAGCTGTCTGACATAGCTCTCAGTTACCAAACAGTTCCCGTTGGCTGAGTTGTTGTTATGGCTATTCCAGTTTATAAATGTTTATATACTGACAAGTTTGAATACATGGTGCTTCATCCACTGTAGCAACATCATTTTGCAAACACTGTGGATATTCAGCCTGATTTTTCTCCACCTGCTTTCTGCTTATCATCCTTTTCTCTTATTGACATGATGGGACCAAGGACTGAGAATCCAGCACAATAAAAAAAATGATATAAGGCAGATGAATGGGCACTATTTTAAAGAGGAAAATTAGCTTAAAATATGCTAAGAAACTTAATTTGATTAGAACCAGGGCAAATAAATGATATCCTGCTTAATGGGAGTTTATTGGTTAGTGTGCCATGAGCCAGAAGGATGAAATCTCCAGTGACAAAATGGGTGGATATGAGAGTTTTACTCTATGTACCTCTTAGTTCATCGCCTGCAGTTTATATTATGTCAGGCTCACTGAAATGACATACTTCAGTAAAAGGTAATGTGGCGAAGCTTGTTCCTCTTGTTTGTGGGAGGAGGAAATGTAATTGTGCCTTCTTCGTGTAACAAAATAAATCCTGTTAATTTGAAGCAGCCATAATTCAGGATCTGCATTCCAGTCTTCCTATTCACGGTGCTAAAGGCTGGAAGAGTTTTGTTGCAGTAATTGTAGTTGATAGATTTGATAGATTTCCAGGAAAGCTGTGTTTGGGCAGGTGAGAAAGGATTAATTACTGTGAAGTTTTGAGGTGTTGTTATATCTTGAGAAAGATAGCAATAGCACTTAGACTTATATACCGCTTTACAGTGCTTTTACAGCCCTCTCTAAGCGGTTGACAGAGTCAGCCTCTTGTCCCCAACAATCTGGGTCCTCGTTTTACCCACCTCGGAAAGACAGAAAGCTGAGTCAACCTTGAGCCTGGTGAGATTCGAACACCTTAACTGCAGCTAGTAGTCAGCTGAAGTATCCTGCAGTACTGCATCCTAACCACTGCGCCATCTTGGCTCTATTATGAATGATGGAGTGGCAAAGATAAACAGAAAGGAAAGCTACTTTTCGTATTTCTGATCCATCCACCAACTTTACCTGATTCTCAGGTTGGCTTATGTACAATACAGAAAAAAAGAAACACAATTAGGAAAAAATAAAGGAGAAAAACAAACAATCGTATGTGGTGTTTGTTTATGCTATATAAATAAATAGCTTTCAGTAAATAGGATGTTTACTTTGAAGATCTAACTTGGAGCAAAGCATGTGGATATAATGATATAATAATGATTGGAATCAAGTGAAATTACATACAAGACATCATTTTGTTGCACTCTTCTACTTAATGAATATATTTGAAAGGATTTTCTCACTCATCTGGCTTTCCAGATGAATGACAACACTTAGAGACAACAATCAACCAAGAAGCATTTGTTTTATCCTAAATATTTAATAAATACCATCCTGTGAAATTTTCAGCTAGAAGAACAGGTCATCTCGCCTGATTCCTTCGAATTTTCAAAACCTTTCTGTGTTTTGAACAATAGTTACCAGGAGAAGAACACCAACTGTTCTTCTCAAGAACCTTAAATATAGGAAGCTCTGAAGCACAAAGGAAGTGAAATAAACAAGGAAATATCCTATTATCAAGTTGAGGGTGCCTTTTTCACAAGGTGGCCAGCCCATAAGATCCCAGGAAGTGGGATCTTATAGATATTTTCTGTAAGCAGTATCTGCCCTCTGGAATGGGGTCTCCACTGAGATTCGTGCATTTCCCACCCTGATGGCAACCCAAAAAGCCTTAAGGACCTGGCTATTTACTTGGGATAAAGTAGAAAGAACCCCTTGGTTTGTGATGTTTATACTTCCTTTGTTGTTGTTTTGCAGTGACTGCAAAATAATCTTGTGTGATTATTTGGCAGTCACTGTGGTACTAGTTTTGATTAATTTTACGTACTGTTGGAAGAAATATCCATCTGGGTTCAGCTCCAAGTGGTGAAAAAACACTGGAAACATGGTGGCTGCTTGGAAAGATGGTTTAATGGTAGACAGCAGGACCACATGGTTGGAGGTCCTGGGGAAAAGGCGATCGCATGTTTCAAGATGTTGAAGAAGATATGAAAAAGAGTGCTGCTGGGAGTCCCTGAGTTTTTTATACCTTCTGTTGGGCTCCACCTCCAAGTTTCCTGTTCCTGAATAGGAAATACACTTTGATTGGCTGTCAGACTCCCATGGGGTGGAGTCTAACAACCTTTTAGGCTGTCTCCCACGCTTGGTTTGAAGGCTGGCTGATGTAATGAATGGGTTTTGGTCAATTCCTAATATGGTTGTCTGAAGGAGGTATATCTTTGTTATGTAGAATAGACTGGCCCAGGTCATTAACAAAGGTGGGGGGAGGGCTGAGTTTCTAATTCTCTTTTAGGAGAAATATTCTGCCTTTTTTAGTATATCCTAAAATATTTCATTCCTCCAGGAGGGGGGTATGTGCTAACTTCCTTCAGTACTTTGCTACTTTTGTATTATTTGTTATTGTAAACCACTCAGAGTTGGAGTCAGGCAGAACACAAACTGAATAAATACATATAAAGAAAGAATTCATATTCACCAGAGATCTAGCTTCCCCAGAAACTTTCAAATCACTGTGAAATCGCAGAGGTCTTATTTTAGAAAACAAGAAATCCCTGCTTGCTTTTTCCAAACCCACCTTGTGACAGGTAGGAAAATCTATTCCTCCAGTGTGTGGAAATTCAACTCCCTTATTTCCCCTGAAGTCTCTCATCAGGACAGTGTGTGATTTGGGAAGACAAATTTAAACCTTAACTTTCCCCCAAATGATGGTTACAGTGCAAAATTCTGCACACTAAGCTCTAATTACCTACTGATGATCAAATGCAATCCATTGAAACCATAAATGAGAAAATCAAGTAGAGTGGTCAATGCCTGGAATGCACTACCTGACTCTGTGGTTTCATCCCCAAGCCCCCCAAATTTTAACCTTAGACTGTCTACCGTTGACCTCACCCCATTCCTAAGAGGTCTTTAAGGTGCTGGTGCATAAGCGCACCAGCGTGCCTACCGTCCCTGTCCTAATACTCCATTTTATTCATATCCATTTCATGCATTCATAATCATGTTTATACCTATATATATTATCTACTATGTGCTTGACAAAAATAAATAAATAAATAAAAACTAAATAAATAAATATTTCATGAGAGAATGTTTGCCTGTGATTTTTCTTAGGCTCTAATTTTTTTCCCCTCCTGGCCTTTAGTAAAACACATGTTGCTTACATGGTGATATACAAGCAACATTAATCAGCTAACTGATTCTCTGCCTTTCAAAGAAGTCACAGTTGAAAACTAAAAGGAGGAAAAGACTGGAGGAAGCCTATGTATGAATTAACTAAGCTACAGTTTTTAAAAAATTATAATTAGGGGGAGATTTTAATTACATAATCAGCCAAATGCATGTAGTTATACAGATGAATTTACAGTTAACAAGATGAATGCAGCTTTAGTGGCCGCCAAAAACGAAGGTCTAAATATCAATGCAAGGGAAGGAAATTAATATTTCAAATGTGCAGGATGAAGGTGAACTAGTACTGGAGTTTCATGACAATTACATATTTCGTTGAGCAGAGGCTGGCATGGGAAGAATGCACAACAATTTCCCATCTAAGTTGAGCTGTTTAATTCATGTGGCTCTCTCACATTCATCAGAGATTTGCTTCTTTGCTAATGTTGCAGACACGAGATGGGAGATAATAGAAGGGGGTGAGCCAATTTGGTCTCCCATTCTGACAGCTTTTCTGCCCATCTGTGTATTACCCCAAGATGCTGTTTTGCTCTAATTGTATGTCATTAGTGAACAATAATTACAAAGATGCCTTCATGGTGAAAACACTGTCTAGTATCTTGCAAAATAAAAAAAAAGATACAGATATCGGAATGCATTTCATCGGAATGCGGTGTTAATATGGACAAGAAGAGAGCAAGTATTTTTTTCTAAATGCTGCTTTGGCAGAGTTGTCTTTTATGTATTTCTCTGAGGCATTTTCCAGGTATTTCTGTTAGAGTTTGCAGCAATCCAACCAGCACACAAGTAAATAATTCAGCAAGGTTCGTGTAAAAAATTCAATGGTGAAAAAAGTAAGGTTCTACATTTAGGCAAGAAAAACCAAATGCACAGGTACAGTATATGTGGTAC
>JANHFT010000681.1:13257-25921 GCA_032467955.1 Pseudoxenodon macrops | reverse complement strand
GAAGAAGAAGAAGAAGAAGAAGAAGAAGAAGAAGAAGAAGAAGAAGAAGAAGAAGAAGAAGAAGAAGAAGAAGATACGTCATTATCTGGGTACTTTCCGAAGCAGATGCAAACTTGTAAACAACTTCAATGTCTTCATATATTTAAAGTAGTATTGGCTGCCTAGATGTTATGTTCTTTTTATATATAAAAAAAGTTCTACCTAAAGCAGACGTAAGTAAAAAAAATGGGGAGGCGGAAAACAGATGGTTGCAATTTCATGGCCTTCTTGCCCTGCCATCTTGCTGTCCCACCATTCTGCTGCCACAAATCATTTACAATTCTTTATAATTTAACATTTGGTTCTGGTCAGATTAGTGGAGTTCAGCAGCCAAAATTTAGGATAAAAATATCAGCTTGCGACATTAAACTCAGACTGCTTCCTGTTGTGGTTTGCACTTAACATAGGACATTCTAGGAGAATGTGTGCTGCCTAAATTGTTTTGTCTTGTTTGGTGTATAGGCTCCATTTAATTTCTCATATTTAGTTTCATATACACTTTTAGTTACCACCTGTTATGGACCTGTATATTTCAGAAATTATTTGAAATACACAGAAGTATGAGCACAACGGTTCCTTTAAAGCATCTGGACTTTTGATCAAACTTCACTCCAGCTTGGGGGAAAAAATGCAGCTGCTTCAGAAGTCAATGTATTAAAGCAACCACATATTTACACCAAGTTCTTTAAAAGTGCCTGGAAAAAAAGATATAGCTACTTTTAAGAATTCTTATATGTTCCAAAGGATTTCTCCAAATAATTTTAGAAGCATGCAAGGCTCAGCATCCATAAGGAGTCTGAATTAGCACTTCTAATGAGATATGAACATTGGCCAAAATTCATACTGGACAAAATTAATATACAACAGATCAGTGTCATCCTAATCCAATGTAACGAGTAATATAAACCCCTTTCTCCCATTATCTGCCAACTGTTTCTTTTAAAATTCATAGAATGGACCGCATGATACATATCTTAATATGCACGAGTAGTCATGCATGACCACATTCATTCTTAGAATTCACAGAGAAGAATTTACATAATTTCTCCATTACACTATTGTGGCATCACTTGTCCTCTACTGAATAATTGCAGACATTAATTATCTTATTTTACATAATCTTCTACCATACTATTTGAGTTTACCCAAGAGGGATTTTAATTTTAATTTTTTTTTAATTCCTGGATTGCTACAGGTCTTCTGGATAAATAAGTGGACACAGTGCTGAATAATAATTGCTATTTAAGTGTGGCTTTTCTGGCACTTGTTTCTGCATGATAGTTACACTCTGACACTACACTATTTTTCACAAAACCAAAAACCCCAGAATTTTGATGCATACAAAGCAAAATGTAGATCAGTTGAGAGCTGAGTTCAATTCTCTATAAGGAAGCTTTGTTCATTAGCTAGTTCTACTGGTTGATCTGTTCTAAATGCAGACCAGACAGATATCTTGCATTCCCTTGGGTGAGGATGTCCAATTTGCCAGAAGCTGATAATGCAAAGTGCAAATATTTTAACATGTTAATTCATTTAATAGAAGCACCATACTTTTTGGAGTATAAGATGCACTCCCCCCCCCAAAGTGGGTGAAAATTGTGGTGCATCTTATACACTGAATGTTGCCGACGTCCCATCAATCTGACGGCCCCCACCCTTTGACCGCTTTTGACCTGTGCATGACACATTTTCAGCCTCCGCATGCTGCATTTTAGACCTGTTCCAGGCTGCGGGGATCAGCACAGCACATTGCCACCAATCGCCGTGATCGCCAGCGATTTTTTGTCTCCATGCATTGCATTTTCAGCCAGTTCCAGGCAGCAGAGACCACCACGTGGAACCTGCCGAAATGCAATGCATGGAGGCCAAAAACATGATGCATGGAAGTGGAAAATGCGATTCTCAGAGGCAGCAATTGGCGGGCTCTGCGTGTTGTTTTTGGCCTCCACGCATTGCATTTTTGGGCCTCCGCACATTGCAATTTTTGCCTCCGTATGTCATATTTTCAGCCAGTTCCAAGTGGTGGTCCTGGCAAAAAACGCGATGCATGGAGGCCAAAAACATGACGCATGGAGGCGGCAATTGGCGGCAATGTGCTGTACCTATCCCCGCAGCCTGGAACAGGTTTAAAATGAAGCATGCAGAGGCCGAAAACGTGATGCGCGGAGGCCAAAAACACAACACAAGGAGGCCAAAAACACAATGCGCGGAGGCGGCAATGGGCTCTGGCGATTCCAGCAGCCTAGAACAGCTGATTGGCAGTATTCCGGGAAGTTGATCCAACAGCCAATCAGCTGTTCATGCTAAATCAGGCTGTGATAACGTGTTGAAGCTGACCAGGCTGTTTGATGTTTGCTGCAAGGACACTAGCCACATGAATACCAATGGATGCTGGTAGGCATAGACAGAATTTTTTTTCTTGTTTTCCTCCCCAAAAAAGGAAGGTGCATCTTATAGTCCAGACTGTCTTATACTCCAAAAAATATGGTATTATATTATATTGCTTTTAAAACACCCCCAAAATAGTCAAGAAAGTAGATAAACAAAGTAAACAAAACCAACCCAGCTGGACACTTCTCCCTTCTCTCCTCCAAACCATTGGCTTGTCTTCCTGATTACTCTGAAAGTTTACAGTTGAATCAATCTCCATCTTCCTGTATTAATACTCATGCTCAGAGCAACAAGGGTCAAATGAGAACATTCTGATTGTGGGGGATTTGGGCCATAATGTTGGGAAAGTGTTTCAGCATTGGGATCCAAATGACATTACCATTGCCTGCTAGGACCATTTCCCAAATAGGAAACTGCCTTGTCCTCTCATGCAAAGAGCCTTCAAAGTCATCACAAATGTCATTGGTTTGCAAAACGAGCCTGCAAGGTACAGGGGATAAATATAGGTAGTCCCCAACTTACAACCATTCATTTAGTGGCTGTTTGAAGTTACAACAGAACTGAAAAAAGTGACGTATGCCTATCCCAAAGGTGTTCTTTCAAAAGGCAACTGGACGTGGTTTTGGGACAACCATGACATGGATGACTGAGACGCTCCATTGACATGATCAGTTGTCACATTTATGACTGTTACAGCAGCATCATGGTCACATGATCAAGATTCATTCATTGGCAACTGGCATGTATTTATGACATTTGCACTGTCCCAGGGTCAGGTGATAACCATTTGCAGCCTTCCCAGCTGGATTTTGGCAACCAAAGTCAATGGGGAAAGGTAGATTTGCTTTACGACAGCATGGTTCATATAACGGCAGTGATTCGTTTAAGAGCTGTGGCCAAACAAATTGTCAGAAATGGGGCAAAATTCACTCAGAGAATTAGAAATGGGAATGTTGGGCTGAGTTGTAATCGTAAGTCAAGGACTACGTATTAGCAGGTAAATAGCTTAAACTTGCCCATTTCTGCTCAACTACTAGGGCTAGCGATCTAAAGAAACAGTCACACCAGGTTTGGAAGATATACGGATGCTAATTCTTTATTGTAAGCTACTTCATTCTCAAGCAGGCTATACAGGACTATAACAAACAGAGGGATAAATATCATATCAATTGTCTAGAAAATGGATCAAGCTGCTATCAGAACTGGAAGAACCAAATTCAAAAAAAAGAATCCAAAGGAGTTAGACTTCTGTAACATGCTGAGTATAGCAGTTCCTTAGAAAACCATCCAGAAATTGTAGTTAGTTCAAAATATAATAGTCATCTTGCTCATTGATGCTTATTGTGACTGTATGGTCCTAATAAAGGAGATTATTTGTAGCTCTTAGGGTTGACATAAGGGGTCCTTGGTGCTCTCTGGTCTTGCTTGTTTTCTCACAGACATACTGTATGTTCATATTACATCCACTTTGTGAGCATTGCTCTGATTATTAGGAGGCGTCTGGGTCCAATTCAAAGTTTTGAATTAAAGTTCTATATGGCCTAAGCTTAATGCTTAGGTATCTTCATATCTGCCTACTCAAACAATAGTTGACCCATCCAGAGATCTTCTGGAAAAGATTAACTATAATATGTGTTATATTAATGATGTCAATTCTTTGGAACAATCTCACAAATCTCTATGACCACCAGATGGCAGGAAGCATCTTTCTATATTGTATCTTATTGCTAATTCCTTGATGCAGCTCAGTAGCCTTACCACTTCATCTAGTCCACCTAACATAGCTTGGATGGATCAGGGCTGTAGGGTTGTCCTTAGGGACTATTTAAAAAGTCAAGTTGGTTTGCATGATAGCAGAAGTGAAGCTCCACCTCTGTTGCTTGTAATCATCTTTGACCACTCCCAGAAGATATCCCTGAAGAACTGACATTTCTTTTGGTCATCTTTCTGTCAATACCAAAATCATTACCCATCAAAATTTTACAAAGCCCTGTAAAATAAATCAGCAACTGTGGTGTCATTGATACTCTCTAATCTTGGTTATTTATTTGCAAATATTTCATTACTCACCTAGGTAATATAACAGCTCATCTATCTGCATATCCGACATTAATACAATTGAATGAGTCCAGAGATATTTCATGAGAAGAGACCTTCTGCTCACAACAGAATATCTTATACCACCAGGCTTGAAATGTTGGGCTTAGACAACTTAGAACTACAACACCTTCAGTCCGACCTAAGCATAGCACACAAAATTATCTGCTACAATGTCCTACCTGTCAATGACTACTTCAGCTTCAACCGCAATAATACATGAGCACCCAGTAGATACAAACTTAAGGTAAACCGCTCCAAACTCGATTGCAGAAAATACGACTTCAGCAACAGAGTGGTCAATGCATGGAATGCACTATCTGACTGTGGTTTCTTCCCCAAACTCCCCAAACTTTAACCTTAGACTGTCTACCGTTGACCTCACACCATTCCTAAGAGGTCTGTAAGGGGCGTGCATAAGCGCACCAACGTGCCTACCGTCCCTGGCCTAATGTTCCCTTTTATTCACATCCATTTCATGTATTCATAATTATGTTTATACTTATATCTGTTATCTAATACATGCTTGACAAAATAAATACATACATACATACAGTTGACCTGCTCTTCTTTGTGGCAGCCCCTTAGATATTGAACCTGCTACTACTATGACCTTCTCTTTATTAAATTAGACACACCAATTCCTGTAACCATTCTTCCTAATCTTCTGGATGATCTTGGGCCAGTCACTCTCTCTCAGCCCTCGGAAGAAGGCAATGGCAAACCACATCTTCAATCTTGCCAAGCCAACCACAAGGACTTGTTCAGGCAGCCAGCCACTAGGAGTCAACAATGACTCAAAGGCATGTGTGTTAAAGATGCTAAATTCTAAAATAAACATAAGCTCAAATCAAGATTTACAGTAGGTAGCTTGGTGCAATAAGAGAGACCGAGAATTCAAACGTGTACATCAAAATTAAGCAGGAATAGTCCACCATATCCTACTTCTCCAAATTGTTTAAACAAATACTAATATTCTTGCCGCCACCAACAGAAACAAGAAGGCTACTTGACATGACTAACTCATATTTAACCTCTTCTGCAATTGACTGATCTGAAATAGTTACAGTCCACAAAGATAAGATAAGCAAACTTGGTATTTTGTGTTCAATTTTCGGAATAAAACATAAGCAGATTGTAACGTAGGGTAAATTCTCAAGAGGAAATGGGCCGTCAACATGCAACGTTAAATGTGCGAATGTTATGAACAAACCTTTTAAACATGTAAATAGCAGCCATGGAGACTCTTGACTGGCATCTGGATTCCGTTGGCTTCGCGAAAACAGACTCTTCAAAACACTTGTTTGCCTTCAAGTCAAAGAATCAAATACAGACTCTCAAATCTTGAGTGGAAAAGGATACAGTGGGGAAAAAATACTTGAAATGGAATATCTATTGGTATGGTGTTACCAGCTAGAAGAGATAAAACTGGGCAATTAAACATTACTGAGAAGCAGAGATGGGTTCCTGCCGGTTCGGACCGGTTTGCTACAACCGGTAGCGGGAATTTCCCCCCGCTCGCCAAACCGGCAGCAACGGCTGGCTGGACACGCCCCTGAACTGGTCCTCAGACTTGAAATCCGTCCACCGGGGCAAATTTAATCAAAACTAACCCTCTGCGCATGCGCAAAGCCTCCTGTACATGCACAGACGATTTTAACCCAGGAGTGATGGGGACATGTGCGTTAGTGTATCGAGCATGTGGGCGCAAAGCGTGCACTTCCAGCGTGACCCCGAAGCAGTAGGGACAGTAAGTAGAAGCCACCCCTGCTGAGAAGCCCCTTGGAAAGTCGTGCATGCGGGTTTGTCTCTGTTACTTTATAACATGATGTTTCCCCTCAACCTTCTGCTATTTTGTCATGCCCTCTACGCATGATTTTTAGATGCTGCCCTTAGGCAGACCTCTCGGAAAAAATGTAGCCCTTGTTGTCTTTGGCTTGCTTATTATAAATAATATATATGAAGGAAATAAGCAAATAAATGAAGTTCCAACCTCATCAGCAATGGTTTTGAACTTTGGGTCAAGACTCCATTTGCAATCTCTGTTTGACCAAATTTGGAAAGATTGTATTCTTGTTCTCTCTTAAAAGAGTTTATATCGGATCTTTTAGGCTACAGTTACACATTCACTTGTTCGGGTGACTGGTGGGAGGGAAGAATTAAAGGTTTTCTCCAGGTCCCTTCTTTGTCCATCTTCGACCTGCTTGTATCCGAGAGACAGACACGTTATCTCGGACTCTTCTTCTAGTAAGATGTAGTTGGCAAGTTTCCAGGTTTGCCTTTTCCCCCTAATATATATTTTTGTAAATAAATCTCCTTTAGAACCTATTTAGAACAATCTTGGCTTCCATTCAATTTACCCCTCTCAGAAACGCTTAACATGCAACAGACAGGAAGCTTCAACTTCCAACTCAACCTTTGCTAGAGTTTTTCAATACCCAAAATTGCTGATCTGAAAAAAAAATCAAAATAAATGTAAGTTTCAGAAATGTACATTTCAAATGGATCTTAGGGGAACCTCTTGACAATAAGAACAATTTAATATTGAGATAATGGCAAAAGGATGGTGAAATCTCCCTTTCTGGAAATTTTCCAGTAGAGGCTAGACTAGGGGTGTTAAACTCAAGGCTCAGGGACCGGATTCGGCCCTCAGGGTACTTAGATCTTAGATTTCAGGGTTGCCCTGGAAACGGCGAAGGACCAGTCCACAATGCCTCCCAAGCTCCATTTTTGCTGGCGGAGGGTTGCAGGAGGCCACCACAGCCGAAAACGGAGCTGGCGAACCCATTTTCCCTGGCAGAGCGCTCGGGCCATCACAGATGCCCCCAACACGAGGGACATCAAGCTGGCCACGCCCCCACGCCGCCCCCCAAGGTCAAACACAACCCTGATGTGGCCTTCAATGAAATTGAGTTTGACACCCCTGGCCTAGACAATAAAGGTCTTTTGTTCTGGATTTACTACTATGATTTATCGTTTTTGTGTGAACTATTTCATGAATTGTTGATTCGATGGTATTATATAAGTTTCGTTTTGGCATAGTGTCATATTAGACTGTCATGGTTTGTAGATCACACGTTATGGTTTCAGTGTGTTGTGTGAACCTATTCAATGGTGTGGATCAATCCAATTATTTAATAAATATCAAATCACAGCTTACAATAATGAGCAAATCCACTCTTTGCGTACGTGTGAGCATATTTCAGTGCCTCGCGTAGCTAGGCTGTTAGGTTAAGGATACATTTCTTGAAGTGAAGGTCAAACTTTGGAAGCATTTGGAATGCCATATTACTTTCAAAGGATTTGCAGTTTCAAATAAACAGATCTTGTAATTTTCTGCCAAGTGAAGAGCTCTGCCTTTATAAAAGCTTGCTTGAAATAAAAGAAGGCATTTCATCCATCTTGGATTGCATAGGTAATAGTTAGCCCAGTTTTGGTTTTGATCAATCAAGAAATAATTGAAAATTAAGGAAGGGCTGGTAAGGTGATTATAATTTTTTTTTTTGGTAATTCTTTTCTTCCCTCCATTTAATTGATACAATGACCAATTATGTGCAAAAATCCAAAACTCTATTAGATAAACGAGAACTGATTTTTTTTGTGCAAATATTCCTATCTTATGCGCGACTCCTAACTGCTTTGTTTTTAATCAAAGAAGATGTGTGAAAACTGATTCTAAACATTTCCACTCCATGTTATTGGCGTAGCAGGATTTGTCAAGGAGACATATGGTTTATTCAAAGACAAAGCTAATCTTGGAACACTGACATAGTTAAGCCTTAATTTAAAAAGCCTGTTAAAACAGTCAGAAACAGATGGAAATTTGCCATGGAAACCACTAACATGTAAAGGATGAGTGCATGTGGGGGGAGGGAGAGAGAAGGAAGAGAAGCTCATTTGCACAGACTCCACAATTATTCTGAAAGTAGATTTTGGAGAGAGGTGTGCAGCTGGAAGCCACAAAGTGTCTCATAACTTTTAAAAAATGAACCACCAACCCAAATTAAATAATTCAGGCCAAAAAACCCAAAATTGAAGAGACAGTCAGACAGCCTGTCAGGCCTGGAAGCCATCTTTTACATTGGGGTCTTCAGGCCTGCCACCAGTACATACTGGAATGACTCGTATGCCGTGGTGGCAGAGGTGGGTTCCTACCGGTTCGGACCGGTTCTACCAAGTAGGTAATAGGCTGCTGGTGACGTCATGGAGTTGGTTCTGTTGCTCCATGGGCGGCGACATCTTTTTTTGGGATTTTTTTTTTTGGGAAAAAAAAATTTTTTTAACGGATTTTTTCTTCTTCTGTGTATGCGCAGAAGCCGAGTTTCCGGCACTGCACATGCGTCGCCATCTTGTTTTCAGCCTTTTTATTTTTGATTTTTTTTTGGGGGGCTTTTTTCTACTGCACATGCGCGCGCGCACAGGGGTGTGCGTGCATGCGCAGGAGGCACGCCCATGCCGTGCGGGACGCAGCGAACTGCCGGCAAGGTAAATTAGAACCCACCCCTGAGTGGTGGGGTTCAGCCAGCCCGCACCTATTCGGGAGTTAACTTTCTAAGCAGTTCGGAGAACCGGTTGTTGGAAGAAATCTTATTTTGTTTTGTTCCCCCTCTTTATAGGGCTAATCCTGTAAGGCAGGAAAGAAACATTCTGGTGTTGTTTCTAGCCTAATCTTTATTGCCCTGCTTACAGAAACTGCCTCTCCGGTTACAGTTTTATTACATTGTCACAGCTAAGACCAAGCGCCCATCGACGTGAGTGATGTTGAGTTGGCCACGCCCACATAGTCACATGACCACCGAGCCACGCCTACCCATTCATTAGGTCATTAGGGCAGAGAACCGGTTGTTAAATTCTTTGAATCCCACCACTGTTATATCTAATGACTTCCCAGTGAAGACAGTCTTTGTGTTGGACATTGTAGAGACTTAGATAAACAGTGAGGTTTGTGCAGAATTTTACCTTGTGACCCACTACATATGAACCGTAGGACACAATCTCTCTGCTCTGGAATGGGGGGAAAAAAGAGAGCGAGAGGATTTACTGCCCACAATGACTCTGTTTCAATGATTGAAAGGTAACCACTGAAAACCAGGGAAGGAGAATGACTCACGCAAGCATTTCAGAGGTGAAGGGATCACCAGATGGGTTCTCTGTGATTCGTAGATGGTCAAGTGAAGGGAGGGAAACAACAGCAAAGAAGGATGTGGAGATCAAGGATAGTTTTACGAGTTCTTCTTGCAGTGCAGTTTTCTTTGGGGACAAAAATACTACTAAGGGGGGAGGGACAGGTAGAGAGAATGCATTTTTGACACTGTACTATTCCCTTGTCCATGGTGTGGGCTGAGGTATGATTGTTCATTCCATCCATTAATACCAAGATAATTAATTCTGACATATTGACAGGTTGAACCATCTTCTTTCTGATATGTTTCTTAAAAAGGGGGTTATTTTTTTTATTAAACCAAATGAATAGCTTGCAAGCATCTGATACAAATGACATTTTCTACCATCAAAGGATTCCCTTGCAAACATTTCAAGCAGTAATGATCAACCTGTCATGAAAGCATCTTACACACAGACACCACACACACACACACACTGCTGTGGTCTAGAGGTGGAGTTCTTGCCTCACAATCAGCAGGTTGTGGATTCGATCCTAGGTACATGCAGATGTAGGATCTCCTGCTTGGGCAGGGGTTGGACTAGATGACCTGCAAAGCAGGGTTGGGCTCTACCTTACCTCACCGCCAGTCCGCTGCCTTCCGCGCTGCGTGGGTGTGCCTCATGCGTGCATGTGTGCCTCATGCGCACACGTATGCCTCATGCACGTCTGCGTGCCTCATGAGTGCATGTGTGCCTCATGCATGCGTGCATGCGCAGTAAAAAAAGCCAAAATTGTTTTTTTTTTAAAGGCCAAAAACAAGATGGCGACTCATGCGGAAGAAGAAAAAAACGGGGAAAAATCCAAAAAAACGTTTTTTTCAAAAAGAAAAAGAGATAGAGTAGAACCAGCTCTTTGACGTCACCAGCGGCCTACTGCCTACTTGGTAGAACCGTTCCGAACCGGTAGGAACCCACCTCTCCTGCAAAGGTCCCTTCCAATTCTGTTAACCTGTTAATGCAGCAACTGTGTGCATTAACAGTTTCATCTCTCTGGTTGGCTCAGAGAATGTGAAGGCATCTAAATCATCTTTTATTTAGAACGGATGTTTCCTTCCAGAGAGTTACAACAGCTGCTACTTCCCAGTTGAGGAACACGCAGGACCCATCAATGCTCATTGCCGAAGTGCCAGGAGCACTGCAGCAAATGGCTTGCCTGCCACGTAACAGCTCAACTATCAAAGGCATTTTCATCTAATGTATCAGCTTATAATGCCACATTTGTCATCAACATCTGTGCAGCCTTTCCTCCCCCCCATTAAAACAACAGATAAGTTTAAAGACAAGTCATATGAGCTTTTAGCATCTAGTTCCACAATGTTGTGTTGTGAAAAGCAAATTTTGTGTGTGCATGCATGTGTGTGTGTGTATGTTTGCATGAACAGATGTGCATGTGGAATAGATGGTTCCATTTGCCCATGAATGCAAGTAGAGCTAGCAGAGCTGAAACCTTTAGGTTCGGTTGTCAATAGATTAGTGAAATTAAGCTAAAATTAAAACAACAAAAGTTGCAACTTCACGTTGTATAGCTGTTCTTGGACATATTATTCTGCAGGTATCAAGCTCAAGACAGTGGGGCTGGCTATAGTTACAAAGATATTGGGACAAGGGGTCAGTAATTAATTTTTGCCATCTCTTTTTTTTTATTTACCTACTTTCCCTCTACATTTCTAGGACCTCCCCTCCCCCCCCTCAGTTCTGTTGTCTGTTTATTGTGAAAGAAAAGTCAGACGGTCATATTGTAGGATTTCCCCCTGCATTGTAACATTTGGGTACATTACTATAATACATAAAGAGGATTCCATAACTTAACGTTTTACCAAAACCTACGCAGATAGAGATAGATACTGGCTGAAGTACAAGAGGGGGGAAAAATGAGAAAGCCACACTATTTGACCCTTTCTTCCTTCCCCCTTCTTTTTTTCCCCCCTCCCATGGAGATTGCCCGTGAGGTGAGGCTGGGTCTCAGGACCATGGTGAGCATTTCTGGGATCACGTGAGATAATCCGATGCTTGCAATCATTCCAGGATCCACCCTTGTCTGTCATTTCCATGCCTGCAGTGAATGCTCACCTAACCCTTGTAGAACAGAGATGTCCTAAGCATTTAACCCTGCCATTTTCAAAACAGATCTTTCTTGGAGATCTGGGCATGCCAATCAAAAGAGATCATTATGATCTGGCATTCCCGAGGGTAATATTATTATCATTTATCTTCCTTTTGTGCTTCTCCTCTCCTTGTTCGCAATCAGACCATTGATTCATCGCTCCATGACCTACTACAGCTTTCCTCAACTTGGTGTCCTCCAGATATTTCAGCCAGGGAAGCCCTAGACCGCTCAGCCAGCATACAAGCAGTTGTGGTACCTCTGGAGGGTTCAAGGTTAGGAAAAGCTGTTCAATTCAGCTTGTGGTATCTCCAGCATCTTCATTCCCATGAGCTCCTGAACATTCCTTCCAGCCTATGCTCTGCCATCACTCATGAATCTTGCCTTACCTTAAATATATGAAACCTGAAGCCCACTCCCAACCTTTTTAACTAAAGAACTAGTAACCCAATCCAAACATGATCTAGGCACCCAGAAACTATGCTTCACTGTCCTCCACAGAGCCCTGAATAAATTGGAAACTTTAAGACTTGTGGACTTCAACTCCCAGAATCCTCCAGCCAGCATAGTCACCATGTTTGGGGACCCCCATGTCCTCATAAAGAACATGAGGAAAATGCATAAATCACACAAGATTTCAGCATTCTTGGGCAAATTCTAATTCCTACTCTAATATACATGTGTGTGTGTGTGTGTGTGTGTGATGCACATCACATGTTCATATCTTTATGTCTGTTTAAATATATAGCATGAACAAACGTGATGATACTTCCCACCTTCCAGACATCTGGAAACTAGCCCTAGTTAATAAACGAGTCCCAGTCACGAAAATTGATGACTACTTCTAGCCAGGTGCTATTATTTTGAGGT
>JANHFT010000678.1:219712-236076 GCA_032467955.1 Pseudoxenodon macrops | reverse complement strand
TGCTTATAATATGATCACAAAGGTCATTTATGTAAAGTATGAAGAGTGTGGATCCTAAAATGCTACCTTGGGGGACATGACTGTTAACAGGTGCAGGGTTAGATATGGTGTTTCCTATTTTGACTACTTGTTACCTGTTTATGAGGAACACAGATATCCATTTATACAGGAATCTGAAAACGCCAGAAGATTTTAGTTTTAGAAGTAGTTTGTTGTGTACCACTTTGTCAAAGGCTTTACAGAAATCTATGTAAATTGCATCTATTGCTTCACCCTGGTCGAGTTTTGAAGTCCATATGTTTTTGCAATGTAATAGTTGCAGATTACAGGACAGTTTTTTTCTGAAGCCAAATTGCTTGTAAGTAACAAATATTGTGTTGCTCCACGAAAAAAGGGGGGGGGCAACAGGAAAAGAGACAAACTGGTCTTATTTTCACTCTTAAACTATCCCTACTCCAAAATCATTTTGCTACCCAATTTTGTTAATGTGATTCTGAATGTGTGTGTGTGTGGGGGGGGGGAGATTTTGCATGGATGAAATTTTGAGTTCTTCTTTCAGAGGCTTTCCACTCTGATACCCACCCATTTACGTTGCAAAGGTTACCAACTGCGTGGAAAAAAAGTAAGTTCTATCATTGTGAGCTTCCCCCTCTACTATTAATGTCACATGCAGCCTTCCAGTTGATTAAAGGAAGTCTGTTTGAACCCTGGATCCTCTGAAATTTGTTCACCCTAAAGTTTTGAATAAAAAATGCGCTAATCAGGATTGTGCATATGAGGATGAGAGGGAGTTATTATACCTTTCCACCAATGCATGCTGCTTTCTAACTTAAGCTGTTATTTGCGCCAAAAAGAAGGTTGAACTCATAACATTGGAACTGAGGTTGTTGGTGTTAATACTGTCTTTAGGAAGATGTTCAGTGGGATTGCACTGAGGAGAAAAGGAATTAGCACCCTTTCTCACTTGGCAAGTTTAATCTTGATTAATCAACTCACAGTTGATCTTCCCGGAACTTCCCGGAATCTTTAATACAGAATGGGGGAGGAGGAGGAGGGGGGAAGCAGCTAATGGCTATGTTGGCTGACTCCTTGCCAATATACAATATAATTCAATGTACAGCATCGGAAGGCATCAGGCTGGAAAATGTTAATTGACAATACTTAAAATGACTTTTTAAAAAATCAATTCCACCAGAAGCTAAAGCAGATAATATCAGACTAGATTATCAACAGAATTAAATGTATCATCTTGTCTCCACATACTACACGGAGCCTGATGGCTGCAATACATGGAGTCCTAGAGATAAATCAATTAAATGTTTAGGTCTGCTGCAGCTGTCACAACTGCAACAGCTGTCCTGGATATTTCCCCCCCTTTCTCTGATGTTTCTGCATTTCTCTCTTTTTGTATTTCCATGGGATTTTGACTGCAGGTTGACAGCAGCACTTTGCCCCAGATTGCCATGCTGCTCTGTGAAACAGCAGAGCTGATTGTCTTCAGTCTTGAAAGTTCTATGTAGCTATGTATTTAGAGCCCAGTCAAACGACGCAGTATTGGTTGCCATACAAAAAGAAACCCAGTTAATAAAAATATCTAAATCAAAATAAATAATAAAAGAAAACCAATAGAAGCAATTATTCAGTGTTTAGAGACTAAATTTATTGTAGTCTTCCAGATGGCAGCTGTAATCATCCTGGCCCAAATGCTCCAGCCAAGAGCCTGGCTTTCACTCTCTGTCTATCAAGGGATTGGATGGGCAGATCATTCCAGAGCGTAAGCACCACCATGGAAAAAAGGGGGCTTAGGGTTGGGCTGGTTACCCGCTAGCATGAACTCCTGATAAGCCCCATCTCATGATTTCTTGGCCTTCTCCCCTTGCAATTAAGTGCCCATGCTTCTGAAAAGCTTTGACTTTGTGCAAACCTAGCAACATATAGCATGGTCTCTGCAGGAGGCCAATTTTGGTGCGCCCTGATTGGTCATGGGGAAAAACATTAACCGGCTCTGCTGAAACTTCAAGGGATAATCTGTGTCTTCGCAGGAAGTGGAAGTAGGTCACTTTTCTAGCTCCCAGGTCCAAGAATAACCATTTCCCTCTGCCTTGCTAACATTTATTTTTTAGTTTAGTGTATTTCTTTCGATTCAGACTGTCTTCACTTCCAAGCAACTATTCCACACTTGTGCAACATCTCCCGATTCAAATGGAAGAGAGGATCAGAATGTGAGTCGTTAATAAGCAGCTGACAGGAACAGATTATAGTAATTGTAATACAATGTTTTCATTTCCTGCTATAACCAAATATTATGGTCAACACTAGCAAAATCTGCTAAGGGATCTAAGATGTTCAACATGGTACCACTTCCCCATTTCTCTCTGACCACAATCAGGGCAAACAATATTATTTTGATGCAGTACCCAGATTTCTAGCGAGACTGGAATGCATCTAGATATTCAGCTTTCTTAAAGTCTGTAGGTAAAGTCTGTAGGAAGACTGTTTCTAACTCTTGGTTAAAGAAAAAGTTACTGGTTAATCAGTGGATGATAGTTATCCAGATCCAGGAAGTACTCCTTACGGGGAGAGTGGGCTTCTCCTGTTTTTTAGAATAGTAACCCTAATTACTCATAAAATGAGATGATAGTAGCACAGAATCAGGAGGACAGAGAAGTACTGGAATATCATCTCATTAAAAATGTTTGGGGATTGGATGTGATAATTTTTAATTGGTGTTGGGTCTCAAACACCAAATGGGGTGCCCTGTTAGGTGTTTGAGATCCAATATCTTCCCCACCTAAAGTAGGAAAGTAGCTTCTGGGGTGGTCTTGAAAAATTTCAAGTCCTGAGATTCCTCCATTATCTGTGTTAAGTCTTGCTATTAAAAATTGAGTCAGGTTTTCATTGAAACCGTAAACCACCTTCCTTAGAACATCGTAGACCACAAGCTGGAGAAATATGAGTCACCCATTGTCATAGACATTATCCCTTTTTGGGGAGAAATTATTGCAATTTTTCTATTCCAAAAATGAATATATAAAAGATTCATAAATGCTTGGGAATTTCTCCAGGCACAATGATTATAATTCTGTAAGTTTGGGATTAGGTTGATAGCTTGGCTGTGCTGTTGAACAGTATGGTGAGAAAAGCCTTAGATAAATTTTCTTAGTTTTTTTGAACAATGTCTGATGATGAAGTGAACCCGATAGACAGCTAGAGTACAAGCAGTGAGTATGACTGCACAGAGATCAGAGTGTCCAGTCATGCCAACTGTGTGCAGGTGGACCTTGTAAAAAACCAGATTTCAAAAGTCAGTCTAAATGTGCTTTGAGTAGATTCATACAAAATATATATATAGTGAGAAGGTTGATTCATTTTGAAATGAAAAACATTATGAAAAGAATCAGTCAAGGCATGGAACACATCCAACATAAAGATTCTAATGAAATCTAATTCATTACCAAATCTGGAAGTCTGAGTCCAATGGATTTTCTGGGCTGCCCTCTTTTCTTTGCCTTCTCCTAGAGCCAAATTGCTTTCCCCAGGAAGCATCAAAAACAAAAGCAGCTAGCAAGCTCCTTGCTGACTAATTAACTCCCAAAATAAAGGAAAAGTAAGGGAACGGTATTCAGGAAATTAGCTAAATGTCGATCTTAGATTTCCTTACTGCCAGAAGAAGGTATTAACATAGCCATTGTATGTGCATTCGATCCAATGAGAACATCAGAAAGCTTATCTACCTTTGTACAGATCTAGGCCAATATTTCTACTTTCTACTTATAATATCTGCTCTTAGATAATGTTTCAGATATCTGAAATAAAAACAGAACTAGAGCCAACAATATAACGGATGTCTGGCATTGGGCCTGAATTAGGGTGTCCCTTATACTTATCAAAGGAATTTATAGGCTGCTATAAATTCTAGAATCCAAACTAGAAGGATTCCTTTATTTATTAAACACCTTCATACCAACTTCATGACAGGCAGCTGAAATGTGATTGCTTACAGGTCAAAGGTTCCGTGCATTTTTACTGTGCTATGCAAAACAGAAAAAGAGAGTGAAAGAAATCACAGGAAGAGGAGTTCCTGAGTAGGAGTTTGCAATTTCCATAAACAGAAGAAACAGAAGCCTAAGAAGAGCAAGACCAAAGAGAGAGCATGCTTGAAACAAGGCAATTTAAATGGCAGCAGCACTATCTGCCTTTACAATAATAATTTAGATGAGCTGCATTTCAAACCTGACCTCAGGCTTCAACTTTCCTGCTTTATTTTATTACGGTAACACGCATAGAATTTGTAATAAACTCCGAGGATGTTTGCTGTCAAAAGAATTCCCCAGCTGAGCTATACTAGCTTGCTGCTTGCTTCATGGTCTCAGAGAGAAATTCATAAGAAAGGCCAAGGGAGGAATAATCAATGGGTTTTGAGATGAGCACCATCCCCTAGAGTCAAACATGACTCGCAGGGGAAATCTTCCCCCCTCTTTTTTTTAATAATCAGAAGTTATATAGATTAAATCTATGGAGGTTTGCTTCATAGAAAGAAGAGTTTGCATTATAGAAGTGATATGAAGCGCTCAGGACAGCAAGTCATGTGACCTCAAAAGTCTACCATTCCCAAATCATGTCACGTCCTCTGAGTCTAAGAGTTTCATTATTGAAAGCTAAAGCAAGAAGATCAAGTAAAATTAAGCATCCTAGCTATCACTGTGCTTTTAGAAGTGGGAGGGCCACAATACTTGGAGAAGTGACTCTGAAAGGGGATCCACTCAAAAGAAATGAAGCACACTTTCAAAGCTTTGCATAATATATGAGCCGTGGTGCCACAGTGGGTAGAGTGCAGTATTGCAGGCTACTTCTGCTGCCTGCCGGCTGCCTGCAATTTGGCAATTCAAATCTCACCAGACTCAAGGTTGACTCAGTCGTCCATCCTTCCGAGGACCCAAATTGTTGGGGGAAATATGCTAACTCTTAGAGAGGGCTAAAGTAAATCAGCCAATAGAATATGTAGTTCTCTTCTAATTTTCTAAATGAAAAGAAATCCCAGAATCTTAAAACAAATAGGTGAATCAAGTCTCTGCAGCTGAAAAAAGAGACAAAGATGATCAAAAACTGATTGGGACCCCTTCCAACTTTATGCTGTTTATTGGTGTGCAGATCAGTGATCCTAATGCCCAGTTTCTCTGAGGAAACATGGATAGGCTGCTGTTTTCCCTTGAAAAGCCCAGGTGCAAAAGTGATAAGGGCTTCTCCCCATATGTGGGATTTATTCAATTTATAAATTAAATCAGAAAATGTGGTGAGATTTCCTCCTGAAGACAATTCATTTTCTTCTCCAATTTATGGATAGCTTTTTTATATTCCTTTATTTACTGCTATAACAAAAATATTTTCTGAATGCTATTTTCCTATTCACATTGAATTTGATGAGAAAGAAATTGCTTTCTTTTTTCCCCAAAGAAGAATAAAACTTTCAGTAAATTTTCTCACAAAAGTGAAGTTGATGTTTAGCAATTTCGTTACTTTCAGGTTGACTAACGTTATGTGTGACTATCCTGTTTTTCACTGCAATTATTTTTTCCCCAGAGATATGTAGCTTTCTCTCCCTGTTCCTATCTTAAAATAAATTTCAAGGCTACGCATTTCATTGTAACTCTTTTCATGCAATCTCTTCAGATAAGTACAGGTAGTCCTCGACTTACAACAGTTTGTATAATGACCATTCAAAGTTACAACAGCACTGAAAAAAATGACTTATGACCATTTTTTGCAGTTGTGACCACTGTAGCATCCCCATGGTCACATGATCAAAATTCAGATGTTTGGCAACTGGTTCATGCTTATGACCTGAGATCACATGACCCCCCCTTTGAAACCTCTTTACCGTAACTCTCACCTTGATGCTTTTGATTGGGGGGTCAGTTGCAAGTTGCTTCATGAGGGATTGGGAATAGATGGGAAGTGCCATGAACTAAGCACTGATAATTGGGGTGGGGGAGAAAAATAAGATGGAATGTGCAAAAGAGCGCAACAAAAATATTAATGTCCTGACCCCATGAATGGCAGCTTTCTCTGGGTTATCACTGCACTAAATTTGTCAAACTAATTCCATAATTCAGACTAGAATATCAAGAGCAAACTCTTCAAGAAACACCATCCAAGTGAGTAACAATAGGAAAGGCCTAGAGACAAACGAAGTCAAATGGAAAAGATATCTTCTAGCACGCAGTTTGTTAGACTGGGAGTCCAGGCATATTTCCCACTAATCAATCTGTTGCATCTGCTTTGTTGTGCTGAGGCTGCTCCTTGAAGATTAGAAGTCTCTGATCCTACCTGAGCACAGTTGGTCCTCATCGAGCCTAATTTCTCTCAACAGGTTAATTTTGAATAACCCTACCTTGTTCAGTTGACTTGTGGTGTAGCCAAGTATCCCCGTGCCTCTCTCTTTCCTTTTTTAGAATCCTTCCGTTCAAACAAAGGCTATGCATTATTATGATGGTTATAAATTTATTCTGGCTACTGCCAAATTCTCTCCTCCTCCCCCTCCTCCAGAAGTTAAGTTAGTTCCATCCCTGTTTTGCATGTTCCTCAATGCTTGGTTGTATCTTCAGGCCTAGGAACCCCTGGGGACCAGTCCTCGTGTTAGGACTAACATCATCTTCTCTTGTTCTTGTGCTTTTAATAGTTTTAAATAATGAATGTTTTTTACATATTTATTGGAATTTTCAAATTAAGTGTTATTTGCTACTCAGTTGTTTTTGTGTGTGAGATGGACAACCATACAAATTTGACAGGTAAAGAATAAGAAAGGAAAGGAGAGGAAGATGAGGTGTCTGAGTAACATAAAAGATCTCAGCAAAAGACACAGGATTGCGTCCACGTTGCAGAGCAACTCAATGAAATGAAGCATGACAGCTAGATAGAACATGACCCTGTTAAAGAAACCTCTGGCTTTTGCTGCTTTAGGCCTGGCGCTTTTCAAAGTGGAAAATCCATTCCCATTTTGTTGTTGTTGTTGTTGTTGTTGTTGCAGGCTTTAGAATGATTGCTCTTCTATAAAGCCCAACCTTATGCTGAGGGAAGACCATTAGCTGATTGCTATGCTCTGGCTGATCGTGGAGCTTTCTTGGGCTGTTCCCCTATGAGATCATCGTCTTCTCTATGGGATAAATGAGCATTTGCCTCAGAGAAGCCACATCCGAGAGAGCCACGGAATAATTGCTTTGTCACCTAATGATGGTTATGCTAGATAAGCCACATTGCATTCTGGTAATTCAGTTTTCTCAGAATATGAACAGGACTACAGCAGATGGTGGTGTGTGTGTGGGGTAAAGAACTGTATGGTTTTTTTTAGCGGTAACTGGCTTCTGATGTATCTTGTTTTTTCCTGCCTAATTTAAAGAATTTTGACAGAAGTAAATATGAAAACTGCAAGGTGTGGAAATAATTTTACTTTTTAAAAATATTTTTCCCCCTTCCTTTCATATGTGACTTGGCTTACTTCATTGAGCCATCTGGAGCTATCTATTCTGCCAGCAACTTTCAACTGTGCCCTCCTCTCTTTCTCAGTGATGCTGGTACCCTGATTTTTGCACTGCACAGAGTGATCTCTGAGCTGTAGGGGACTGTTGTTGGCAGCGAACTGGTCTAGGTAACCTTAACTTCAGTCAGCTTCCAGCTCATCTTACAAGTTTGTCTGGAACTGAAATTCTTTCATTTCCATAAACCTCAAGAGTACCATCACATAGGTTGGATGTCAACTTCTCTCATGTGATTGTGCTATGTGGAATGAAAATCTAAACATTAGCACCAAGAATAGTGGCAAAAACTATGGCCTATTAGGCAGAGTTCCCACCACCTTCAGCATTTCTTGAAAATAATCTTATTTATTTATTAAATTTATATGCTGTCTGTCTCACTACCCAAAGTGACTCTCTTATCATAGATGATGCATCTTCAGAATCAAATGTAGGTTCCTTGTACTACCCGGAATTGCCTTGATTACACCTATATTTTGATGCAGGAAACTAAGCGTCATGTTAGTATAAATTAATTAAAAGAATAAACTTAGTTCCTTTTCCAAATATAGATCCCTTCCAGTTCTGGCTCCATTTACATGCATGGCATGAACCTGTCATTTTGTATCCTTACTTAATTCTCTCTATCCTCCATTTTGCCATGTGTTTAAGTTCAGGGTCTGGCTGCCAAAAGATGGGTTACCCCCAGAGGTGGGTTCCTACTGGTTCTATCCGGTTCTATAGAGTAGGTAGTAACTCCACAGTGACGTCACGGAGCCGGTTCTGTCGGTGGCTCCGTGGGCGCCACCATCTTGGATTTTGCTTCTGCTCATAAGCTAGTTTTGGATTGGTGCACATGCCCGCTCGAGGCGCGACCCTGATCGAACCGGCAGTAGAAAAATTCAGAACCCACCTCTGGTAACCTCTGATGGGCTAATCTTTTTCAGGGTGGACAGTGGAATATCCTCCTCCAGAGATTAGACTTGGCTTGACCCTGCTGGCTTTTGGCAAATCAGGCTGTGCATTTCTCTGTGGCCCTGGCAGTATGAGTGAGCCCATTTCAGGTTGATTTAAATGGGAGACATTGGATATTATCAACAGCTATTCTATGCTTTTGATAGGAGTTTTTTGTTTTGTTTTTCATTTTGGCTTTTTTAATCCTATTTTTATTTTGTATTTAATTGTTAGTCATGTATATCAGACGGGCAGCCATATGCATTTAATGCATTTATTTTATGCAAATAAATAAATTAATACATTAATAACAATTCATTCTGATTCCACGCAAAAGAATAATAATAGGAGAGATTGCAGGGAAATGTTAGAATTAAATGGGCAGCACTTGAAAGAAAATGACTAGCTTCTATGAAAAAATGTATAGAAATAAATGTAAATACCGTAACTGCGAGAGACATATGACACAGTACTGTTAAAAAAAGAAAAATGTTTGTTGTTATGTAAATTGGAACATTGAAAAAAGAACATTAAAAAAAGAAAAAAGGAAATGAGTGAACAATGTGTGTTTTTAACAAAAAGATCTAAAGAATGCACACACTTTTCTTTTATTTGTTTTCTTTTGTTGCAAACCAAATTGGAAAATTACATGTAGATGTTTAATAAGCATTGTCTTGGGGATTTTCCTTATTCATTGATTATACATGCTGGTGTGGTTTGTTTATAAATGCAGCTGGTTCATTAGTTAATGCAAAACATGGTTTACATAAAATTGCTAATAAAGTCTGCAGAAAACCTCTGGGCTAATATCTTGTTCTGACAATGTCGAACGCGATTTCAAATCCATACAATTTTCGCTTATTATTTGGATGTACGTTTTAGTTTGGGTTTAGAGAAAAAACTGCTCCCATGATGGCAGATAGAGAACTTAAAGTCTCGTCCTGTTGAGTCCGTTTCTTTGGGTAATTTCTGTAGTGTTTAGAAGGATAGAATGTGCCCTGGAGGATGGAGGGAGGAAAAATAAAAGATTGTGTATTGTTTTAAGAAAATTTCATAAACAAAACGGCCCTCTTGTGAGAGATTGTGGGAAGGCTAGGAAAGTAATGGAAGTGAACAATCTAGAGATAGGAACTGTTGAAGGCTTATCAGCAAACTCGATGGCAGAAAACCTAGAAACGATAATTTCAAATCATACAGAGAAACTCTGCCTTTATAAATGAATGATGCTGGAAGGGAAATTAACTGAGACACAAGTGCAGCTATGTCTGTAATGCCACAATCTTATTTTTTTTTTCCCCGCAGTTATAAGAATGTGGTGACCCCCAAACGTGCAGGGGTTGCAATTGGATGCTACTGGCTGATCTCCTTCCTTGTGGGCATGACTCCGCTATTTGGATGGAACACATTGCAAGACAGAAACAACACCATCAACGTCACTTGCAAATTTGAGAACGTCATCAGCATGGAATACATGGTGTATTTCAATTTCTTCGGGTGGGTGTTGCCTCCACTGGTCCTTATGCTCATCATCTACATAGCAGTCTTCAGGATCATTCGCAAACAACTGGGCAAAAAGTTTGGATCCAATTCAGCCTGCCCAGAAAAATATTACGGGAAGGAACTGCAAATTGCCAAGTCTCTTGCCTTGGTGCTATTCCTTTTTGCTCTGTGCTGGCTTCCTCTGCACATTTGCAACTTTGTCAGCCTCCTCACTCCCAGATCGAATCGCACGTTGCACACCTTCACCTCTATTGCTGTATGCATGACTCATTGGAACTCAGCCATGAACCCCATTGTTTATGCATTTAGGATTAAAAAATTCAGGACCACATTCCTGCAAATCTGGAACCAGTATTTTTATTGCAAAGTGGACAGGAATGCAAATAATATTGGTAATACTGACATTGCTATTTAGGAGTCATGGGCTGCAGTGTTTGGGGCTGCAGCCTTCAAACTGTACAGGATGATCTATAAATATTCCTTTCATTGTCCATTGTCTCTGAGCAGGCAAAGCCCAGGGGCAACCAAGAGTATTATTTATTACTTCTACTAGCAATATTCCTTGTACCATTTGGTATTCTGTTCTTAAATTGACATATATTTACCTATTTAACGGGGATATACCAACAAAAAGCTGTGACATATCTTTCATTCCAATAAAGAGGAAATTAATCTCAGTGGTTTTGTTTTTCCTGTAGGGATTTGCAATATACTGTAATAAATGTTGAAATCCTCAATATAAAATAATCCAGAGGAAAAAACAAAGAGAAATATGGAGGAAAACCTTGTCTTCAATGGTTGTAAAACATGGGCCCTATCTATATTTAATATTGACAAGTATAATAGCGAATGAGAGTTTGTGTGAGCAAAATCAGAGAAGCAATTCATGTCCTCATAAATTCTGCAACTTAGTGCCAGTTGCAAGCTTATTTCAGGTGCCACTAAGTATTATGTGACTTTTTTTTCTTTCTGCCATAAATCTTTACACGTATAATACCAGATTAATCCAATACATCAGCTAAAATACAATTGAATAATGCCTTCTGCAGTCCATCACTGTTCTGCAGAACCTTCTCTGTGGTGGTTCCCTTTTTCTGAAGAAATATGTGTCTGAAGATAGAGTTGGCCCATTATTGTTGCAGCTGCTGATATCTATTAAAGCTCGAGTTTTCTAGACAATCTTTGGGGCAAGTACAGTAGGCTGTGATGGTCTTGAGTACAGGCAGTGCCAGTTGACCGTCAAATCGAATATTTACTATGGTCAAAAACCAGCATAAAGAGAACGGGGTACAGTTAATTAAAATAATGGAGTAATACCTCAAGGTTTTTAAAAATAATATTAATTATAAAATGCTGAAAACTGTAAAAGAAATATATTGTACATATGAAAGCAAAAGCTCAACAGGAGGGATAAAACATTAGATGGGTGAAGGACAGCATACGGTTAAATATGGCAGACTAAATCTATTATAGATCATCAGGTGGGTTTTGAGCACTGCTGTGGGAAACCTGGCAACATTGTGTGTTGTAGCCAGTTAGTATCTGAAAGCAGGAGGGAGGTATAGAATTGGTCTGTGTGCCCTGGGAATGTCTGCAATCATACTGAGATGAGGCTAATACAGGCACTGGAGGAGTAAATGCTCTGTTGTTTCTGTGAATCCAGCATCACAGGGGCATCAGCTCTCTGAGTAGGGAATTTTCTTGTATCCACTCTCAAGGACAGCTGACAGGGAGTCTGACATTAGCGTAAGTGATTAAGCACTTTGAGATTAGTTAAGTATGCTATGGGAGAGGCACAGCAACATGTTGGATTCAGTGGCAATAAAGGTTGGGTACCTTGCTAGGTCCAGCTGACTCTGGGTTATGACATTTTTCTAATTTTGGATGATGGAAATTGATTGCATTTTATCTTAGTACTGACAATGTAAACAATGCAGAGCTGTTATCAACTGGAGTGCCATATAAGTGGAAATAAATAATAAACAAATAAATGAATAAATACATCTTGGGGGTTTTGTGTCTCTTTGCTGCCACCTGGTGATCGTGTGGAATTTTGCTACCCATATCCAGTAGCCCTTGATGCCAAGGAATTGTTTTAAGATTTCATTTCAAGTTTCCTCTTTACAACAATACAATCTGTATCAAATTGGATATGCACAGTTCTAAGGACAGTTTGATATCTTAAGATAAAAATGCTTTTACGGAAATAGAAGATTAAGATGTTAAATTAATTGACCCTTTGCTTCAAATCTACCACCTTTATGTACCGGTAGACATCTCACTTTGTCAAGTAATAACATAAATCTTCACTTTCTGAATGCATGTGTTTAACAGGGAAGTCAGGGAAAGTTTTAAACTCTTATTGCTTTGTTCCAGTGAGCTTCCTAGAGCTGAATAACTGGAAGAAGCAGGTCTTCCATTCCAGATGTTGGATTACAACTTTGAGATGATTGGCCATGTTCAGGAGGAAGAGGTCAACAGGTTCTTTTGTAACCAATCTAGACATGCAAACGAGGTTAAATTCAGCTTCCCTACCTATGAGGTATAACTTACTATGGGTAGTTCTTGGTTAATGGCCAGTTGCTTAATGATCAAAGTCAGGGGTGGGTTCTGGTTCTTCTTGTTGCTGGTTTGCTCAGGGTTGTACCTCGAGCGCACATGCAAAGCACGCACGAACGCAGCAATTTAAAAATAGCTTCTGTGCATGTGCAGAAGCAAAATCCAAAATGGCGCCACCCACGGAGACACCGAAGGAACTAGCTCGGTGACATCATCGCCGAGTTAGTACCAGTTCTAAAGAACCGGTTAGAACTGGTAGGAACCCACCTCTGATTGAAGTTATGATGGATCCCCAAAGGTACTTATGGCCCACTTTCGATGGCCACATACCTCCCCCGTGATCTTGGACCCTTCACAATTGTCTTGAATTTAGGGCTATTTGTGTTGTTCTGCATTCATATGACTGCATTTCCCCCCCCCCATTTTTGGCTGATTTTCCAAGATTTCTGACGTTTCTGCCCCCCAAAAAACATGCCCATTGGATAAAATGGATTCATTTAATGACTTCAGCATGCAATTAATGACTGCACTGTTCACTTAATAACAAACACAAAAATTGTCATAAAACTGGATATGAGTTTTGCTTAATGACTACCTCAACTTCTGGGCTCAATTACAGTCATAAGTCAAGGACTAAATTCTAAATAAGTGGAACAAATCACATATCACAGTAGCTTTCTTGAGAAGGAAGAGGAGGAGGATCCAGGCCCTGAAACAAAATCTATAAATATTGAAGCACCAAGGTAGATACTGGTCAGAACTGTCAGATCAAATAATATCAGTGAATTCCAAAATGGACATAAAAAGCCAAAACAGAAGCAGGCCAAGAAATTGATTGTGACTTGTGTTTCATTTCTTAGTTTGTTCCAGTCTTGATGCTGAACTAATGTAGATTAATTAACAATATAAGCAGGCAATATTTCTTCCTTTTTTTTCATCAGAGGCATTAAATTGATATCATGAAAAACAATTGTATTTAGTAATCTGAGCAGTACAACTATTAGTGCAGACTAGACAGACCTACACATTACAACATTATCAGTTCTACAAAATTGAAGAAAATTAACTGATAGAACAGTGTTTCTCGACCTTGACAACTCAAAGACATGCATAACTTGACTATCTGGAGAATTCTGGAAGTTGAAGTCCACAACATGTCTTAAAGTTGCCAAAGTTGAGAAATACTGCCTTAGAGCATGTAATCAATGAAGGTTGGCCTGTACATATTTCTTTGCTTCTACTGAACATGAATAACCTTGATTTTAGAATAACATACAGTCCTATTGTTTTAGATTACGGTACCTAACCTAACTGCAAATGTACAGCAATTTGAAAAATGAAGGGCCATGATCAAGGGATGATTAGAAACTAGTGTGCACCAGGGGTCTAATTAACAAGCAATAGCATCCTACTTCCATTTGCATGGTTGTTTTAAAGTACTCCCATTTCAGCAGTGCACATATTGTAGCATCAGGAGTCCCAACTTCCTTTCTGTATGATTACCAATTTAATAAATGTCCACTCCTTTCATGAAAAAAGGTACTCCTATGTTCTCAAACATGCTGGGATCTCTTTTTTTTTCCCAGTGGAGAAAGAAGACAAATAGTCCAGTTCAGTGATGGGATTCAAAATGTTTTACTACCGGTTTTATGGGCGTGGTTTGCTGGGCGTGGTGTGGTATGGCTTGGTGGGCGTGGCAGGGGAAGGTTACTATAAAATCCCCATTTCCTCCCGATCAGCTGGGACTCAGGAGGCAGAGAAGAGATGGGGGCAGGACCAGTCAGAGGTGGTATTTACCAGAAGTACTCAAAATTTCCACTACCGGTTCTCCAGAACTGGTCAGAACCTGCTAAATCCTACCTCTGGCTGAGTGGCTTAAAAATACTTTAGCAACAGTTCTCCAACTAATTAATTCATGCCTAAAGAGAAAGCAGGCTACCAGCTTTTGATAATAAGAACAGAGATTCTCTTGAAGTAGCTATGAGACAGATTGTCTTGTCTTCTTATTCTGGTTTTATACTGAATAGCCTGGTCTCCCCCCCCCCTGGATTAAACAAGGGCTAGAAATAAGCAGAGAGAAAAGATGAATACTTAGTAACCTGCAGGTCTCAGAACCTTCCCTGAAAAACTCTTCCATTATTTTAAATACAAAAATGGAAAGACAAAATGAATGGTATTAGCTCCTTCACTTCCCTTTTTCTCTCTTTCTTTTTCTCTTTCTGTCCTTCTAGTCACATATAAGGTAACCTTTAGCATTGTTCCTGTAAATGCAGTAAGGATCTCCATCTGCCGATGGTTCCTCTTCAGGAAAATCACAAGGCAACTCACGTCTCTGTCTAAAGAAAATACAGTAGGTATATTCTCTGCTGTTATCTTCATATTTGGAGAGGTCCTTGGAAGATGCATTCTAGTTCACTGTTTCCAAATACCGTAAAGCAGGAGTGTCAAACTCAAGGCCCGCAGGCCAGATCTGGCCCATGAGCCCACCCTGGGAACAGCGAAGGACTGGCCCATGGTGACTCTGCCAGCAAAAATGGAGCTCAGGAGGGCCGAATGCAGCCCTCCTGGTCTCAGTTTTCAGCCGCCACGGCCTCCTGCAGCCCTTTGCCAGAAAAAATGGAGCCCAGGGAGTCTCGATGAGTGATGTCCACACCCCTATGCCTCCCTGAGGTCATTGATGCGGCCCTCAATGAAATCGAGTTTGACACCCCTGCTGTAAACAAGAACTCTTGTCTGTGAGAGTTCCTCCAATAAATGTTTCCTGCTCTATCATTCAAATCAACAGTAAAATCAGTAACTTCACAACACACACAAACACACCTTTCCTTGGGAACCAAAGCGCAACCAGTCAATTTAAATTATGGATAAAATAGGAATGAACTGAATTAAGCAGTGTAAATGATTTATACTTAACAGCAGTTGAAATCATTGCAAAAAAAGTGGAAAAGAGTCACTCAGCCAGTTAAGCGCTTCTAAAACCTCAAAAAGCACTTTGTCTTATTTATTCATTTCTTTTATAGCTTGCAATGCTGCTTTCAGGATAAAATCCCCAATGAAACCAAAAGCACTTACAATAGGGTTTAACTTTGGTGGCCTATTCAATTTGTTTCTTTGCTCCTCCCTAAATTATGCATGTCAGTTCAATGTGGGTTGGAATGCTGCAATGAATCAATTTTAAAAAAATAGAAAGGCCAGAGCATAAGATCAATTACACACTGAATATTCTTGGAAGTAAACAATGCTTGTAATAAAGGGAGGAGATGGTCCTAATGGCACCCTAAACAACTCTTCTATGTTTTGTGATATCTCCTTTTGTTACATAAGAGCCAAAAGGGCAATATTGTGTAGTGTTTAAGGAGGCGAACATGAGCATAAAGTTCACTGGTTGACTCTAGATTACTTGCTCTCACAGTGCAACCAGACTTAAAGGGTCTTGTTGGGATATAATGGGAGGAGACCTCCCACTCCTATGTACACCCAACTAAGCTCTCAGAGAAAAGGCAGAATGCAACAATAATTAACTAAATCTAATTAACTAAATTAACTAAACACTAAATAAAAATTAAGTGTTTATTGTCAGTTGGTAGATAAACTCAGTTGATAGTTCCTTACTTGGATATATTGAGAAAAAAATGCTGTAACAGTAAGGACAAAACCTATAATGCATAAAGGATATCATCTGTAAAAATGTATTTACACAAATTTCACATTTTCCTACAATAGAATAGAATAGAATAGAATAGAACTTTATTGGCCAAGTGTCATTGGACACACAAGGAATTTGTCTTTGGTGCATATGCTCTCAGTATACATAAAAATACAAGATACATTTGTCAAGAA
>JANHFT010000678.1:152516-168088 GCA_032467955.1 Pseudoxenodon macrops | reverse complement strand
TGCAAAATTCCAGGGCTGGTTCTGCATCTTGGTTTTTTTCCCTATAGCACAAAAGGAGGAAACAGTAACCAAAACGTATAAAAAAGAGCCTAAAGGTGTTTTAGTCCAGAAATCTCTTGGGCATGGAGGTGTCTTTTTGTACTCTGATACCATGGAATGAACACCCGGGTGTGTGTGTGTTTGAGAATTAGCTCTAAAATAGCCATCAAACCCTTACCCCTTCCGTTTTCTTCCATTCTTCCCCAGCCAGATATGGTAAGAAAAATGTTGGCTGTAGAACTGCGGGCAGTGGCAATTCTTTTTTCCCTTTATCTTTAAATTTAAATTAACATTCTTGAAAAAGAATGTTGCCCAATAGTGACAAAGAAGACGGTATTCATATTTGGTGCCACTTTTGCACATTTCAGTTGTGCAATTTAAAAAGGAACTTTGCAAGCCCTCTTCATAACATTTTAGGTCTATTTTCTTATGAAATAAGGTTATATCCTGAAGTTGAATATAGGAATGCGATTCTTCAGATCGCTTTTTTTTTCTGATCCCCCCCCTCCTTATTTTTAAGCTTATTTTTCAAAATAATAGAGGTTTCAATTAAATCATACAGTATATTAGAAAATCTCCATCCCTTTTGAGATATTATGCTACAATAATTTAATATTTATGCATACCGTTTCTTTTGGAATACACTTTTTCTAAATAATTTTTACATGATATTAGGATTTTTCCGGGTTAAAGACTCACAATGTCTGAAAAAGTTGTAATAATTTGGGAAGTATAAGCGTATTTAGAGGTACAGTTCTCCAAAATAGGTTTTATAAGTGCCTAAACTAAGCTTGACTTTAATTTTACAAACTATAAATTATAATTTAGCATACCATTGGAAATATATCTTGGAAGTAGTATTCCAAGATATTTTATGTCTCTAGTGCAAATCATAAAGCAAGGTGTTTTTTTTAAACTCATTCTATCTTGAATGCAATTTTGATGAACATTAGTCTTTTAAAAATTTATTGTAAATTCTGCTCCTTCCTTCCTCTTATTTTGGTATTTCCTTACTAACCAAAAGGAAATATTTGGTTGGTTTCGATAGCACCAATCAATGTGAACAATCTATGGGGCTATGCTGTCAGTATTTAAATTATTCTATAATTCCAATTGGAGGGTCTTCACTGACATTACATAGAATAGAACAGCAAGTGGGCAACTATATTTTGTTCCTGTATTTGGTTCAAATAATTGAGTCTTACAACCACATTTGGTTCAAATACAGTTTTCAGATAATATTTATATGTTTAATTTATATTTTTCTAATGTCTTGAGCAAAATAGCCATTACACTGTTGTGTCAAATAACCCATGCTATTAAAAGCTATAATATAATTGGTTGGTCTGTGCTGAGCATGCCCAATAGCCACAGCCAAAGTAGTTAATTAAGGGCAGCTTAAAGTTTTAGCATGTTTTTCAAATGCAGCTGATGTACAAGATGTCAAGCGTGTTGGGTGCTGACTTGATTACATGGCAGCTTGGAAATGTGTTCTTTCTTCTCCCAGATTTGTTTCTGCTTTGCTAATGACGTTCCTCACTTCTTTATCTATTGAATCATCTGTCTAAGGCAAACACAGAAGGGATTTTCCTCTACACACCTTGTATACTTAAAACTTGATTTTTTCCCTTCAGGCAGTTGAATCAAAAGTTACATTGCCTCATGCAGTCATTATCTGTAATTTATTATTTGACTAACTCAGAAGAGCTTCTTTGCATTTATATATATATATTATTTATTTATTTTTGTTTATTAAACTTTTATGCTGCCCATCTCCCACACAAGATGACTCTTGTTCTGGTCTGCTCTTTCAAAACTTCCTATCTGATCCATGGATAAAGATTTATAATGATTTTCTGATTCTTACCAGACAGTGGTAGATAAATGCAATTAAACAAAGTTGAAAACAACTTTAATGAAAAATTGAATACCATAGAAATAGCAACATCCATTCAAGGAAAGCCTGAAGGAAGCAACAGATGTTTACGTACAGTAGTATCTACCTGCCAAGTGGATGTCAGTGAAGGTATTCAAGAGAGCAGGTGTCAGCGTAGAGGTGAATGTAGAATACTCTGGATTCAGAGCAGGTTATTTTGAAGGCAGGAACCCAAAGACAAAAATTGTGAGCAGATGGTTCAGGTCATCAAAGCTTTCTTAGGGACATTAGCGACAGATGATAAGGGATGGGAGGTGAGGCCACTGTTAATATGCCCGCTAGCTATCAATATTTGCTAGCTATGCATTGCTAATAAGAATCTGTGGCAAATGTTTATGCACAAGAAAGCAAGCCTTGCATGTTACAGCTAATGTCTATAGGTAGCAGGTAGCAGAGGTGGATTCCTAACGGTTCGGTCTGGTTCTACTGAACCGTTAGTAACTTAGCGGCCTGGTTCAGTAGAACCGCTAGTGACCCAGGCCTGCTATGCCTCTGAACCGGTTCTTTTGGCAGTACCATAGATGCTGCCATCTTGGATTTTGCTTCTGTGCATGCACAGAAGCTTTTTTGAAGCACTGCACATGCATGCACACACACACAAAGTGCGCGTGCGGCCGTAGCGCAACCCTGAGCGAACCGGCAGTAAGAAGATTTAGAACCCACCTCTGGCAGATAGGTTGTAGAATGCTGAGGAATGGTTTCAATTTGCTACCTTTAGAAGCATTTATTTCAAGACAGATAATTCACTTTCCTTGACAAGGAATGTCTGTCTGATCTTAGTCAACATTTTTACATTTTACATTTCTCAAACTGTAAGTGATAACGTTGCTGTGGTTTTGCATTACAGGTGAGTCCCAGGATGCAAATCCTGCAGAAAGCAAATCTGGTGCTGATGTAAGACTGAAACAAAGAAGCAGTTTTTCTTATTCAGCTGGACACCCATTTTTTGAATACCTGGTTGTGGTCTCACTTGAAAAGGACAAAAAGGGAAATTATGAGCCCAAGATTACCTATCAATTTCCAAAGGTAAGGAATTGAACATAATGATTTCATCATGTGTAGAAATTATAACATTGCAAGGAGCCTCTTTCAGATATTTCTCGGAGATAAATATGTGGCAAAACCTGGAGCAACAACCATGGCTGGCTGTGCTCCAATTTCATTTCACCCAGTGTTTTCTCTCCACTCCTTTTTAACATCTACATGAAACTTCTGGGTGAGATTATCCATCACCATGGGATAAGCTACCCTGAGTATGTGGATGATACTCAGTGGTACATCTCAGTAAGTGATGCTGTCCAACCTTTTGCGGTGCTTTGAAGTTTACCAATGAGTTGAAGGAGATGAAATGGTTGAAGACCCTGCCTAGAGCATTGCTGAAAGACAACATGGAATAAATCCAAATTAGCACCTGCTATTAGGACCTACCTCAAGGCATTAAGGGAAAGTTGTTGATTGATGTCAGAGCTTCTAAATAGATAAAATCAATAAACCTTTTGCAGGACAACTTATAGCAGACGTAGATAGGGAAGAAGGCACCAAGATTGCAATGGCCAGACAGTTTGTCTTATTTGAGACTACATGAAATATATCTGTCCCCTAACAAAAAAAAGTGCATCGATATCTGCTGGAGCTTAGGTTGTGTTTCTCTAATTGTGTGTTTCTAATCCTCTCCTTAGTTAGAATCTGTCTCCTTTATTTTCTATTTTTGATCATCTGGGCCTCATCATCTTTTCTTTTGCTTTGTGGCTTTGCTTCGTATGGTTCCCTTTCATAGAGCAGCAGTTTCATTTTATTTGACTATATATTTTAATCACTCAGCCTATGTAGCAAGAGGAAGTATATGATTGATTCTTAAGAAAAACATAAAGGTCTATCTTGCCTTTGTGCAGTTGGCTGCAAAATAATACAAGCCACCAAAACCACCAGATGTGAGTACAAGATGCTTAAGACACAATCTGCTGTTCTGCTACTCTTTCTTTCCTGAGCAGGTGCTCTTAAACTTCTTACTACGGGTATGACCTTGCTCCTAAGACATTCTTTGGAGGTATCAAATACAGCATTACTCGCTTAGATTAATAATCAACTTAGAAGCCTTTCCTTATTGAACTGAAATGCAACTTATCCACCTTTCAACTGGCAGAAAGTATAACACCACGACATTTAGTTTTTCCATTGCTGAACCTGCCCTGCTTCTTTTGTTTCTTTTCACATTGCTGCAGTCATCTGATTTCTTTTCAAAGTAAGGAGTGACAAAGTCTAATGGGCTTTATATATCTTAAAGCTGTACTTAGACAAAGTTGGAGTAATAAAGAAAATAAACTAATGCTGATTTACGACTATGCCAATCAAGGGACCCCCTTAACATTGCCACAATAATGGCAATATTAAGGAGGCCCTGAAAAAGATATTGCTAGACATCTTTGTGCTGTGGTTAGCTGCAAATGGGGAAATCCCTAGTTCTGTTTACATTCAGATGAGGGGAAGGTTTAAATGAAGTTCTGCTTCACGATTGTGTGTGCATAGAAGGAAAGGTACGTAGGAGCACGTCTAAATTCTTGCAAGTCCTTTACTGTTTTTTTCCATTTGTAAAATCCTCCTTAGTGTTGAGCAACAAGGACCTACCTCAAGGCATTAAGAGAAAGTTGTATATATATATATTGCTTTTTCTATTTCCTGATTATCTTCTATGTCAGAGGCCCACAATCTGAGCATCGGGATTACATGTAGCTTCCGGAAAGTCACTTGGAAGTGACCTTCATGAGCTTCCAAACACTAAAATCAGATTGTAATTTTTAACATGACAGAAGGAGAAAGTTATTAAATATACATCTGGAAAATATAACATTAATGTATTTAATTAATGTTTGATATTTATTTGGAAATGCCAAGAGTATGAATTGGATTTTTTTTCTTACAAAACATCTCCTTTACCACTGAGTAAGGAGTCTAAAAATATAATACCAGTTTTTGTTTCTTCTGAGACACAATCATATTTTTTAAAGGCAGACCAGTATTCATTATATGGAGATTAAAAATATTTTCTTGTTAAACACTGCATTTGGAAAAGAAGTTATAAAAAATATTTGGCTACATATTGCTAATGATGATTATTGGATGTCACTTGAGAATGTAAATAATAATTTAGGAATATTATATTTGTAATTTTACAAGCATATCCATCATTTTGAGAACAATAATTCTAGTATGTACAAATATATATAATTATCTGTTTAAAAGAACTGAAAGTTTTGTTTCTGAGATTAGTCCTGACAAAAGTGGATGACCTTGAGCCTTATTTCAAGTCTCTAGAAATAGTGTATACTGTAAGTAAGTAATGTTAGCAGACACTTCTTTACTTGTGTTTTTTCACTTTTGCACGTCTAACAAACCCAGACATTGGGAGTTTTTTGATATTAAGCCACAAGGAAGGTACTAGTCTGGTGTAGTGGTTAATGCATGAAACCGGGAGACTGAATTCTAGTTCTGCCTTAGGCAGAAAGCCAGTTGGGTCACCTTTGGCCAGTCACTTCCTCTCAGCCCTAGAAAGCAGACAAACCATTTCCAAAATCTTGCCAAAACTACAGGGACTTGTCCAGGGACTTGTCAGGAGTCAACACTGAGTCAAAAGTACAAATGCAAATAAGTTTCTCTCACAACTTTATTCTATCTACTTTCTGCTTTGTGTTTCAGCGTGAGAATCTACTGAGAGGACAGCGTGAAGAAGAGGAAAGATTGCTTCAGGCCATTCCCTTGTTCTGCTTCCCAGATGGTAATGAATGGGCACCCCTCATGGAGCATAAGAGGTAACTGTCCTGGGATAGTATACAGCAAGGTTGTAGAACTGTCTTACAAGAGACCAAGTATACCCTAATGTTGAATGCCATGAAAACAAAAGCAAAAAACACTACCACCAAAGTTTACGTTTTCCTCATTTCTATATAGCAATCAGTCCAGAATTATTATACCTTTATTCCACTCAGTGGAATAAATATGCGATACTTGAGTAAACAAATGGTACTTGTTTAAATCGGTATGTACTTTGGATCTCATTTTTTGGGAAGAATTATTATTCTTGAGTTTTCCAGTACAACTAGTTTGAGAAAATTTACCTGACAGGTTATTCAACAAGCAAATGAGGCAACTTTCCCACTCTTGTTTTTGAAGATCTTTAGCTAATTTGGTGGATTCCTGTATGTAGTAAATAAACGTTGTGAATCCCCAAGTACAAATGGCACTTTGGAAGAGAAAAAGGTTGCAATCTTATGTTCAGGAGCAGCACTTTAGATGATCTGCAACCCCCCAAAGATGCCAACCGAGGAGGAAATAGGCTGTTTTAACGGAATTTTATTTTAAGTAGGCATATTCCTATTGTTTTGTTTCAAGGGAGCAATTTAAAATGAATTCTATTGAATAGTTTGGTGATTAGATGGGTTTTGGTGCTGTTTTGTAAATAGATGGTTTTTCATGCTTTTTTTATACACTGCTCTGGGCACCATAAAGGGAATTAGAATTGGTAATTATAATAAGATAATTCTTTTTCTGAGCTTTAACTATACATGGTTGGATAGCTATACGTGGTTGGGCAATCTCCTGACTCTGTGGATAGGCTTATCAATCCTTACAATCAATCAGAATGGCCTTCTTGGGAAATTTTGGTATGGTAGTCCCAATAGATTTTGGATTTCAAAACAGATTTTCTTTTTTTATTTCAATAGTCCTGGCTAAAATAAATGCTGTACTGAATAGCCCTTCTTGTATAATTTCCATGCAGTGTTTTGCAAATTATTGATAAATATGATAAAATATTGGACTATTTTTATATTTTGTTATTTTTATTAATGTTTTACCTATTTTGCTGCTGACATTCTGTCCTGGTACCTAGAGGTTATGAGAGCCTAAATGGGGAACAACAGGCTCCAACTGAACCCTGGCAAGGCTGAGTGGCTCTGGGTTTTGCAGCCCTCCGGTTTAGGGGCCATTTTTGGTATTGGGTGATACTGCTCCAAACAGACCTGGTGTGCAGAATGGACAGCCTTCTGGAATCAGGACTCCTGCTCAAAGAACAGTTGGCAGTTGTGACTAGGAAGGCCTTCGCACAACTTCGTATTGTTACCACTTGTGCCTATTCCCGGGTCAGGATCTCTCCTCACCGTCATCTTGGTCACCTCCCAGATAGCCTATTGCAACACATACACTATAGGAGGCTACTTTGAAGAGTATTCTGAAGCATCAACTGGTTGAAAATGTGGTGGTGCAGGAAGTTATGTGTGCCTCTAGAATGGCAGGTTACACCTCTGCTCCGTGAGCTGCATTAGATGCCAGTTTGCTTTGGAATCCAATTCAAGGTATTGTTTTGATCTTTAAAAACCTTCACGGCAAGGGACCGAGTTGATTGAGGGTTCCTTCCACCCAATTACATCTGTCCATCATATTAAGCCCGGCAGAGGAGGTATTGTACAGGTCCTCTCTGTAAAGGACTTTGGAATCAGGCCTTTTCTGTCGTAAACACCTTGAGGTGAGACTGCCCCATCCCCGACATTGTTTTATAAGTCCCTTAAAATATGGTTGTATCATCAGGATTGGGAATCTCAGAGAAGTGGCAAATTTGTGAAATATATTGCCTATCATGATAGCTCTAATCTGCTACTCTGTCACTGGTAAGTTTGATTGGTGTTTTTAATTTAGATTTTTATTTATTTATTTTAGTTTTCATTGTGCACCATTCAGAGTCATGTGTTGTGAGACGGGGAACTATATAAATATGATAAACAAGCAAATAAAACTAGTAACATTCTTTGTCTTTTATTCTTTGCAGTGAAACTTTTTCTTTTGTCCTTACCAATGTTGATGGGAGTAGAAAAATTGGCTACTGCAGGAGACTGTTGGTGAATATTTCCTCTTTCAATTTTATTGTTCTGAAAAACAATATTTGACTTGATAAGAGTTTACTTGGCTGAGGTATTGGATCAACTGAGGCAATACATTCCATGCAGTCATATCTTTCCATATAATAAATAATTCTTTAAAATGCCATAAAAATAAATATGTTTCATCATGATTAAAAAAGATTATTGTTTATCTGAATCATGGTGCTAATGCCTGGTTCTTGCTAAATTAGAAAACTTTAATATAGACAATCCTTGACTTATAACTGGTTGTTTAGTGACCATTCAAAGGTACAGCAGACTGCCTCCCCCCCCAAAGCTACTTACAACCTGATCCCAAAGCTATAGCTGCTTCAGGGCCTCTCTGTCCCCTCCATCCCCCTGCCGGATCCTCACAGGCCTTAGGCCTGCTTCTTACCCTATTGGGCCCCACACCCTCCTCATCCTGTGTCACCCATTGCATACTTACTTTTCAAAGATCTCTAGAGCTCCAGAGATTATGACTGCATTGAATTGTGGCCACTTGTAAAATTGTGACAATTCCAGGATCATAAATACAAATCTTGTATTGAAAAATACAAGACAGAAAAGTAGCTTTGATCCACTCTGGCAAACATACCTTTTATTGCCCTTTAACTTTGGACAGAACTGAAATTACGTTCCAAAGTTCTGAGCCATCTTAGATAAGAATAACACTAAGGTTATTGCACCAATAAGAATTTATAACATTGGTCCTTTGTTACTCGTAGCTTTATTAATCACCAAAGAGTAAATGAGAAATGGTTACCTTTTGCAAACATGGAGAGGAAAGATAACATGGAGGGGAAAGGTAGAAAAAAAACCAGACTGGTGGATTGGGATAGATAGAGAATATTAATAATGATTCCTTGAGACAGCCAGCTATAATTTCTGCCTAGAGTACTATAGGGGTGAAGTTATTTGGGTGGTGGTGGTGGTAAATGCATATTTTTCTTTAATTCTATGCTTCGGATAAAATAAGAGAAAAGATGACTCAGGGCTAATTTGAACAGAAGATAGTTGCATTTGAGGAATATGCTACCTTCTCTTTCCACATAGACTGAAGGATTCAGGAATAAAGATGGATTTGGATACTTGGAGTAAAATACCTTTTGATGAGAAAGTAGATCAGTCTGGTACAGCCATGCCTATTGTATTTTCTCTGGAAACGTAGCAAGAAACTATAGGCAATGAACAATGTGTGGCTTGCAAAGTCAGGATGTGGAACAAGATTCCAAAGAAATAGTTTATGTTAGCAAACATAAGACAAATATAAAGGATCCAAAAATGCAACTTTTAAAAAAAATGTTAAAGCTCACACTATCTCATCCACCAACTTATTCATTGTCCCATGAGAGGTTATAAATTTATAATAAATGAATAATCTCTTCCAACTAAGAGTCATGACATGTAGGAGAGATAGAACTGGTAGTCACATGATCATTGATAGCCCAATAATTAGATTGACTTGGGGATGATAGGATTGGACTATTCATGGTAATATAAATTCATACTTCATAATTTAAGATTCAAATACTTTGGCCACCTAATGAGAGAAGGACGGACTCACTGGAGAAGAGTCTAATGCTGGGAAAGATTGAGGGCAAAAGAAGAAGGGGACGATAGAGAATGAGGAGGCTGGATGGAGTCACTGAAGCAGTCGGCAGGAGCTTAAATGGACTCCGGGGGATGGTAGAGGACAGGAAGGTCTGGAGAAACATCATCCATCAGGTTGCGATGGGTCGGACATGATTTCACAACTAACAACAACAACAATTTAAGATTACAAAGTTGGAAAAAACTGAAGTGTTTTTTTATATTTTTCTAAGCTTTTCCCCAGCCTAATTTATATATTCATTGTGATAATGTTATATTTTAATTAAGGGGAAGGAAGAAACAATAGTAATTACTACTGATCTTGATAGGATTAATGCTTTTACTGGAAGTAGATAATTTGGTAGCTATTTTGAACAATTGTAAAGACTTGCGGATGTGGACTTGTGTGAACATCCTAAGGATGAGGAGGTGCTTGATGTGGCCAGGATGGATGATCTGCTTGGTTGCAGTTGGGCCAGCATGGAACCATGCCCTTCACCTGGTTGTTGGGCTCAGCACTTGTGATGCTGTTTTAGCTCTGCAGGAGACCAGAAACCTGGTTTCCATGATCAGTTAATAAGCTGTATTTTGAAATGCAGAACAATTTATCTATCCATGACATATAGCAAAACTCTTTTTCAGATCTTCCATAATATTTATACTGTACAGTAGGTAAATGTTGGCAACTTTCCACCACCAGATGGCAGCAAAGAAATGCAACTAAATCTTTGCTGCCATCTAGTGGTCAATCAGTTGCTTGGTTGGTAGTTTGATTACCAACAATCAACAATTTAAGAAAGTCCCAAAGGTGCTTTTTCAAAAGGCAACTGGACTTCCTTTATTTTAAAACATTTCACTTCTCATCCAAGCAAAGCTTTGTTTTGCTTCAAGCAAAACAAAGAAAGTCCAGTTGCCTTTTGAAAAAGCTAGCACCTTTGGAATAACCATGACCTGGATGACTGAGAATCTCCATAGAAATTTAAGGAAACACTTTTTTGCTGCCATCTAGTGACCATTTGGTCAATGGATTGATTGGAAGTCCTTTGGGGGAGGGGGATATTGGATGCAGTGCCCAAGTACTGGCCTTCTAAGAACCATTGACACATTCTGCATGGCAGCTGGAGAATTTTTTCCCTACATTTGGAAAATCTCGTAGTGTCATGTGCTTCAGCTGTATGGCTATTTCAGATGTGTGATAAAAGTGCATTATGGAAGCAGCAACATTTGTGTGTTAGGTCCTTCCAGGCCCCTAGTCAGGAAGAAAGAATAGCAAAAATGGCTGTATGGGAAAGACACTAGAATATAATATTTTTTTGCGGGGAGGTTGTTCCTGGACACTGAAGCGATATGCAGAGTTAGGGACAAGAAGTAGCATCAGAGTTCATTCATTGTAGCCATTGTCTATCTACTGCAGGATGAAATCGCCTTCCCCATGCTTCCAACCAATACAGTCTCGAGCTTTCTTTTGCCAATTGGGCCAGTAATACTTGCTGATGTTATAGCTCTAGCTTGTTTTAGGTCTCTTTTGGGGACACTTTTTAATAAAATGGAATCCATTCTATAACTGCCGTACTCCATCTGCCATCAGTTCTTCTTGCTATGTGACTAGCCCATTTCCATTTCAGTTCTTTTACTCTCTTGATGCTATCATATACTTTCGTTTGCATTGTTCCATTTGCAGATGGACTCTAGGACTCTTGATTTCCATATATATATGGAAATATAGTACACATACTTGTAATCCAGGTTTATCCTTTTCCCTTTTTTTTGAATCTGCCTTGCATATAACAATGTTTTTATATTGAGAACTGTGAGGTAGATTTTAGAACATTTTACAATTATCACAATTTAGAAACTGAAGCCAGTCGTGGTTTCCTTTTTAATAAGTGGATATGTTAACAGGTAGTCTGAAATGAAACAAAATATATTCCGTACGACTCACAGAGTTCACTGAAAAAATCCAATAAAAACACAGGTGGCAGCTGAGTGCACATTTCCCTCTTATCATCCTGTCAGTAGTTCACTCCACCCTGCTTTCACCAGCTTAGTTTCTATTTTCATTTCTTATTTTTCACATCAGTTCCTCACAATCTTCAAGTGCTTTTGTCATAAAGACGACCTGTTTGTCACATGTTTCTTTTATTGCTTCTTGGAGTTTGCTTAATCTTTAGATATTTGCAGAAAACAGACATTGAAATGATCTCTCTGGGCAAAATCAAAGAAACGTTTTGTTTTATAGCTATCATTTTGCATTGATTGGCTTACTGTCCATGTATTAATTTTAGAGATGTAATTAGAAAAAAAAAGTTAAAGCAAGCTTGCAGTGCATTACTTTCAAGATTCTTCCCAAACTCTTTTTAAAAGCTCCCTCTACCTCAGACGATTAGGAAGGAAGAGGAAGGGAGAAGCTTAGAATGGAGAAGTCAGCCACATTCTGAGCTGCTGCCCAGCATTCTGTCCCATAGGACACAGCTGTTGCAGCATCTATTGGGCTGGAAATGGTAAAAAGATATATCTCAGAAGCTCCAGCTTGCCCAACGAATAAACTAAAAGGAAATAGTTATTTTGTATGTTCTTAGGCAACAGTTTACCAAATGAATGGGATATCATGATAGAAACACAAATAAGACAAATTGCAAAGTATCTTCCAATTAATGTAATGTATTAAATAATGATTGACAGTTTCAACCATAGAGCAAACTTCTGTTAATGAGTAAGCTGCCATGACTCAGGACTTCAACCACATAATAAATTAGGGGTTGGCACATGTGCACGCACACACACACTTCCATATGGTTGGAGTAGTGGGACAGTGGCTGGGTCAGTGCCAACAAGTAGAACCTTACTCTCCCTATCCTGCAATTATGTGGGATACAATATCCAAAAAGGATTAAAGTGTTTGCACACTTGAAGGGCTGTATAATGATTAACTGCTTCTGAACCAAGGTGAACATTTTTTTAAGTTTTGACCTTAAACTGGGGAAAAGGTCTCACAATCCTTTAGCTCCAGTGGCATTTGTAATAAATATTTCAGTTGTAGGGGTTTAGAAGAAAGGCATCAAGAAAAAAATTGGGACAAGCTAAGCATGACCACTCTTCTGATCCATTTAGGTTGAGCAGGCATTCCTGTAAGTGAACAGGGTATAGCTTTAAGATCTTCTTCCAGTGGTGGGCTGCTCCTGGTTCGGACAGGTTCAAGCGAACCGGTAGTTGAGACCTGTGGGTTGGCCCACCCACAGCCAGGACGCAATTCCATCCTATATCGCTATGTTGGACACAATGTGGATGGCGCATGCGAGTGAATTCCCGTGTTTTGTGATGCTGCACGTATGTGTGGACACTCACATTTCTGGTGCTGGGTGAACCGGTTGTTATGGTATGTGACGCCCACCTCTATCTTCTTCCCATACCCAGTCTTCCCTGCTTTTCTTTTGGTATGATTTGTTTTCACTGAGAGAAAAAAAATATTAATATAGTGTTTGAGTGAGTAAGATTGAAAGGTATTTCCCTCCTTCCTGAAACCATTATTCTTTAAGATTGATGTTTGATAGGAATTTAGCATGGCCAGGATTGAGATAATGCTATTATCACGTCTGGTAATGTGGCTGGAACCGGCTTATGTCCTCATTCAGTGCATTCTTTAATGGGGAAGAATAATAGGCAGTACACCCCTTTCCTCATAAGACGATACTAGGTTGCAGTTTAGATTCTTTGGGATGGGATATATCTGGATTTTTCTATTTAAAAATCTCATATCGAAATGATCATATTTCAGAAGTAATAGTGGGATGGAACAGATAGTTTTGAGGCTAATTTTACGTCATAAAAATTCTTCTTGGAAGAAATACACAGTGGAGTGGAGGCTTTGGTTCTCTTTGAGCTTGGTTGTTTTCATGAAGATTTTTCATTATCTGGCTAGGTAACATCTTCAGATTGCACAGAGTTATACAGTTCAAGTTGTTCAGGTCTGAGCTATATTTAGTAAGAAACTCTAGTTAGTTGAACCGGCTTGTGAAAAATAAACTTTTTTTCTTTGGTTGGCTGTAGGTAAGTTGGGCTCCTTCCTGCTTTAAAATCCAATATGTGCATTCTGTGGAAGATTGTGAAAAAGAAAATCATCCAGGAATGTCTCTTTCTTATGTTCTATATTTAATGAGATATTAAGAAAGGGAGTGAGTCAGAGCACTCCAATAACCATGACACTGATCTGGAGCTTGGTTTATTTGTTTTTCATACTGAATGATATGTATGTTTATAAAAATCTGACTCACGTAGTAAAGGACAGATGTAATCCTGACTCCACAAAGGCCGTTTTATAAACTAGCTTATTTATTTGGCCACTCTGAAATCAAGAAAATAAGTTTTGGATGTTTAAACTTGCCTGTGATTTATGCCAGTAGTTCTCAAACTTCTATATTATGCAACCCTCTTAGTCATCTTTAAAAGCTTTGGAATACCATCTTATAACCTAGAGGTCAGCAAGGCAATGCCTGTGGATTCCATAGCACAAATTACCCTTTTTGATAGCCCAAAGAATCCCAAAATGGAACGGAATGCTTTTGAATGAGAAAGTCAAAGTCACTTGCCTGAAAGTACTTGCCTGATTTAAAGTTAAAAAAACCAAAATTTCACAAGTTTTAACCATATGTATATGGACTTGCACCAGAAACTATCGACATTATTTTGGAATGCCATTGTTCCCTAGATCAAAAGTTGGGAACTTAGTTAAACAAATATATTTGCTGCTATAATAGTTTTGTATATTTCCATAATATAGATGTGCAATTTAATAGTGGCATTTAATTTTAATTTAAAAAGGAAATTTAATGGTGACCTTTTTTTTCTACATAACACTGCTTTTCAGCCTTCTGGACGAGATGCTCGTCTCCCTCAAGTTTATTGCATTGTAAGCTGTCTTGGTTGCTTTGGACTATTTTCAAAGGTATGTTTTCTGAATAATCTGTTCCCTGAAATACAAAAAACATTAAACTCGTTGTTAGGTAGCATAGGCAGAAATAAATGTTCTGCTGTTCCTGATCTTGTTTCATCATAAGATGAGCTTTCTATATTTTCCCTTCGACTGATCCTTCACAGAAAAAAGGAAAGGAAAGAAAGGCAGGTCTCTCATCCCAGATATTTGGGAATTGGCTGTGGCTACTTATAAAGATATATTTTGTTCATTTGGAGAATTTTCACCATTATTAAATTGAGAAAGCAATATAGCATTTTAATTTGAATACAGAAAACAGTAGCTCAGTTCAGATAATTCAGCTATTTCGAATTACTCGGTGTACAAGTGAATAATACAAGAAGCTTTGAGCTAAATTTAAAATGTCACTTCAGTCTTAGTTTTCAAGACCAGATATATCTGTAACTAAATTAACTATGCCTTCTCAATCAGTTTCCTCTTGTGAAAAGAGAATGAAAATGACTGTATCCATGTAGTTCCTTCAAGCTTGGCTTAACCATTATCTATCACTGTTACTATTTCTTGACCTTTGGATCTTACATCTCGGTTCTGAGGATGAAATGCGGTTGAAGGAGACATAGGAGGACATGGTATCAGGGCTTGTTTACCACACATCATTACTTTGCTTGGTTTTGAATAATTTCAGGAGGAGAAAAGCCACTATCAAGAGTCGAGTTGGGAAGTTGCAAAATGATGGGTATCCTTTTTCTTCTTATAGATTTTGGATGAAGTAGAGAAGAGGCGACAGATCTCTCCAGCAGTAGTCTACCCCTTTATGCAGGGTCTACGTGAATGTCCCTTCCCAGCACCAGGGAGAACTGTTATCATTAAAAGCTTCATCCCTGAATCCGGGACAGAGGTATGTGCCTACTTGAAATACCTTTGGCTGATTCTAACATGACTTGTAATTAAATGTTATAATTAAAGTCATTATGTTAAGCAAATGTATAAACCAATACCTCCCAACAGGTTTTAAGAAAAGCAATTGAGCATCCATAGAATTGCAGAATAGAAGTGCAGAGAAGAGCAACAAAGATGATTAGGGGCCAGGAGGCTAAAACATATGAAGAACGGTTGCAGGAACTGGATATGCCTAGTTTAATGAAAAGAAGGACTAGGGGAGACA
>JANHFT010000678.1:119952-141109 GCA_032467955.1 Pseudoxenodon macrops | reverse complement strand
TTGCCTTCCCTCAGCCCACAGAAACACTCTGCAAGCCTCCCAAACCCTCTGTGCACCCTGTTTTTGAGAAAAACAGGCCCATTTTTTGCAAAAATGAGATGCAGGGCCGGGGCTTCAGGAGGCCAAAATTGCTGTATTCCGTGTATAAGACACACCAACATTTCCAGCCTCTGTTAGGGGAGAAAAATACGGTAATTAAAATGTTGCCCTCAATCAGTAGTAGATAATGAACAGATGAGCTCATATATTACCTTTTTCTTTAAGAAAGAACTGAAAAAGTTTCTTGGATGAGAAGCAAAACAAAGAAAGAAAAGAAAAAGGAAGTCCAGTTGCCTCTGGAAAAAGCACCTTTGGGTTTTTAGGAAACAATGAGCTGTGATGTTAGAGATATGATGTTATCTTGTTCTGACATTGTTCTGGTTCCATGTAATGGCTCATGGTTTGACTATGTGAGGGAGCTTGTTTTAAGAGTGAATGCAACCAAACAGAAGACCTTTTTTTTGTGTGTTATCCGATTATCTGCTAGTCCATTGCTGAGAAGGAAACATAATTTTCAGTTAGTATGTAGAATTTGAATGATGGAAACTAAAACATTGTTGACTAAATGGTACCCTAAAGCAGACCTTTTGTTGTGTAGAGAAATTGAAAGATACAGCAGTTAGAAAAAGATACTGTTGTGGTTAAAGTTAAATAGACCTATCATTTGGATTAATTATTATCACTGAAGAAAAGTCATCACTCAGAGTTTGTTCTGAAGGTATAGCAGGGTAATATTTTTTTTCAGTCCCTGCATTGTTGGAGGTCCAAAGTCAAAAGTATAGTGATTATTCTAGATTTAAAAAGATAAGGACTCCCACATTAATTTAGATTAATCATGTGCATCATGTTCATTTATACTTGACAGGTGCTTCCTGGGCTACCAGATTCAGGTAGAACTGGTCTATCCAGGCCATTTATTTCAAAGTAATGTTGACAGAGCCACCTCTTGCATGACAGTAATAGTGATTAGGTGAGCAGTAGTAAAAACACTTTTTTCTCAACTGTCTCTATGTATTGAGGAAGAGAATCAAAATGGACTTTTCTGCAGAGCATTTAAGGGTTAATGCTGTGAATTTTATTGAGGGTTTAAATATCATTAGAGTATTGAGTATTAGGGTATGTTGAATTTTTGGTTTGTTTTAGGTAATGGATGTTATGCGCATACTTGTAAACTTCAGAAATTCTATGTGGAATCAGTTGTAGCACTGTAAGCACTATAAATAAATAGATAACATTTCACTAAAGTAATAAGGTAAATATTTTAGTCTTTTTTTTAGTGTACCACTGAAATGTTTCAGCAGAAAAATAATGAAATATTTGATTATATAAGCTGGTGCTCATTTTATGTTAGATGTTATGATTATAGCTTTCTCCATGTGAGAAGATCATGACATATTGAAGGTAGTGATGGAAAGAACCCAATAGGAGAGTGATAAATTTAACTTAAATAATATCCAGCTTCAGGTGAATGAGATACATGAGCATTTCATCAGAAGTAATTAAAAACTTAATGTTGAACTAATGTGCCATTAGTGGGATGCTCAGATTTCTTGCACAGTATATTCCCAATGAAGCAGAAAGAACACCTCTATTGAGATAGCTGCTATGTAATAATACCATATGGCAATGATTTGTAGAGTAAGATAGGGCATTACAAGATGTAAAAGCAATTTTTGGCAATATAGTAAAATTTTATGATCCTAGAAAATCAGTCAACCACATCTAAGAATGGTTAGACGCTTATTTTCTTAAAAAAATAAATCCATCATGAACTTTGACTGAAGCAGAATAAAGTATGCTTAGGTTTTAAAAAATTGCCATTGAATCTAAGATATGTCATCAATGTTCCTGATTTGTATTCTGTCAAGCCATGGCTGACCTAAATGGTTTTGCAGACCCTTGGGAAGATGGTGGCTTGTTCCATGTTCAAAACAAAACATTGACCTCACTTTGTATTCAGTCTTTTGAGAAATTTATGTAGGCTTTCACTTGTCCATCAATATGTAATGGTAGATTAGTTGATTTCATACCCAAATAATATTTGGAATTACAGGCTTTTACTTGGGTAGTACCATCAGAATGGCTTAGAGATGTTTAAAGTTAAGTCTATGAAAGTTTTAATTTCTGTGTAAGGTATCTAGTGATGGCTGGCAGTAAGATTACTGTCCATAGTAATATGAAAACAGAAATGCTTAGTTGCTTTCATAAATTACATCAAGAGTTGCATTATGTGTCAGTAATTGGGAAACTATGCATTTAGCAAGGATGACACACTATGTAGAAAATGTGCTGAACAGTGCAAGCTTTGTCTAGAACAGAGGCCTCGTAACAAACAAACAAAAAAACATTGTTATCTCATGAAATTCTAGACGCGTCATGGTGTAAAATAGCTGATGGCATTTGTTAATTTGGTAGACATAGTTGCTTTCAGTGAATTCAGAAAAGAATTTGTCAGATAAGTCAGCTTTGTTATGTATTTGAAAACTGCAGATGAATTTGCTTGTTATATATTCTACATGATGCTATATGTACAGATATTCCATTTTGCCAGTGGAAAAATAACATAATTTTAAAAGGTCTTGGGACAATATTAACACAGTCCAGTTCAAGATACCCTCAGCCAAATTGAATGGGGGACTAGACAATAAATGGTAAGCAATTGAACAATAAATAAATCAATACTGTTTATAAAACTGTAAGGAACAGGTAAGAAAGTTTGTTAAGTTTAGTGGAAGTTTGGAATAGAGTATGGATTGGCCTGGACTGCTCCCTGGTGTAGTTTTTGATGGGCCAAATATTAAGGACAACCCCTTTGTCTGTTCATATAACTCTTCAACCTAAGATTCTTCACAACCTGTTTTGGTTATAGGGAAAGCAGAGAAAATGTTAAGATCAATAGCAAAGTTACTTTAACAGACTTTAAAACATGAGACTGTGTCTTTGTGAAAATAGCAAAAAGCTGTCACCTGACAAAAATAATAAAACCATAACTAGAGCAACAATTGCATTATGTTGAGAATTCAAAAGGAAATAAATATTGATAGAGGACCTCTGAAGGACAACTGTAAAATCTCAAATTTAGGTCAGAGACATCTTGAATTGGCAAATAGAATTTGAAACTTAGCTGCAGTAGACAACCCACCATATGACTTCCAACAGCAATGGTTTCAGCAGTTGGCTGTAGTTCACAATTGCCAGAAGCTGAAAGAACTGAAGGTTTGGACAAGTTCCAGAACACCAAACTCAGAATTGGAAGTAACAATGGTAGGCTAAACATAGGAGTGGATTCCCAATTCAATGTTCTGTTCATTGCCTAGAATTAAGATAGTTCAAAAACATTTAAAGCATATTTTGATCTAATTTTAATAATATGTGTAAATAATTAGTTAATGTAGAATGATGTAATGTTAACTTTTTCTTATGGAGAATATTGAAAGTGGAAATATGTGGTATCTTTATGATATGTTAAGGATGCCTTTCAAAATAAATAGTCAAAAAGTAGGGCGGAATAGTATATGTGCAGCTTGCCATATGCTGTTGTATTTCATTTTTGGAGGTTGAAAAGTATTTGATGCATACCAAATGAGCCCTTCCTGTCATGCCTACTTTGAAGGGAATTATTTGCATGTATATCAGAGTAAGTACACGTATAATTCTTACTATTCAAAAAGTTAACTCCTACTCATGTGGAGGAAGCCTAAAAGGCTATTAACTTGGTTTAAACAAGGTTCCAATTGCCCTCATTAAAAATCCAATTGCCCCCACGTTGGGAACCACTGATCTAAAGCAAACTTCACATCCTGACTCACTTACACATTTCTCAATTATCAGGAAGACAATTGTAGTATTCGCTTACATGTCCATAGACAGCCCGTTAGTAAAAAAAAAAAAACTGGAAAAACTTCCACATTAACAAGCTGAGGAAAAAAAAACATGAGTTCTGACATGAAAACAACGCCACTGTTCAGATTTCTGTCACTGTGTTCCATTCCTTTCCAATAAACATTGTTAAAAGGAAATTCTAGGAAACTCTAGTTGTCAGTTTTAGCCAGCAGCCTGGAGGCTGACATTAAATAAGAGGGTGGTGTAAAATATAAATGTTCATGCCATTTCCCTGTGTTTTATAGGCCCACAAACCTTTGGGTAACACAATAAATGAGGCATTCAGTGAAGAAAAATTCAAGCATGAAATAGAATGTATTTGTGATATTGGTTTTTCAAATTCATTTTCTAATCACTCAGCTTTACTTCTGATAACATCTCGAGTCTAATCCATTCAGGACAAGTAACTTTTAACATGTAGTGTAGAATACAACTCTTCTGCTGTATATTTGCCATTTACTTGGTGATATTAAGACAAGGAGAATGATAAAGATATCACCAATTTACCCTAAGTGAAGTTCATAGAGGTTAAATCATGAGAATAGCTTTTTGTTTAGTAATTATTAGCTACAATAACTAACTACATGATGATGATTTGATTTGTAGCTTAAAATTAAGCCTTGGTTTCAGGCAGAAAGAGTGAATTTGTAGAATTCCATGGCTGGGGTTACTAAAATTGAAAGGCTTTTAATTTTTTAAAGCTAAATCATTTTTCTACATTATAAACAAACTAGCAAAATCTTTCTTTTGCAGCCATGTGCTTATTAATATTAGTATTTTTGTAGCTTTTTAATCTGACCTGTTCCCTATTTCCTACCAGATCTCCCAATGTCCATCACCACTATAATGCCTTGGCCTGCCTCTATTCCCCCAATGGCAGCCCCATTCCAAAATCCAGGCCCCTCAATCCTTATGACCCGGAACCTTCCATTATCCTCAACAGCTATCCTGGTATTTTGTGGCACTTTAACATCACTAGATTGTTATTTATGAATGGGTGTAATGTGCTGATTAAAATTTTAAGACTGTATATTTGATTGAAAAGGAAAGGGCGACTAGTTTCACAATTCTGGAAGCACGTCAAATCTTCATTTGAGGCATTGGACACAATTTTTTATTTGATGGCACCTATATGAGGGCATTCTAAATTGGCTTCCCTGTGATAGCTGTTAATGTCCCAGTTAATGGGATTTGTAGAATTTTCTGAAGTAGCCCTTCACGTTTTAAGTTAGGGAAAATATTTCTGTTGACATGCACTCTCTCCTCTTCTTTTTCAAGCATCTGAGGAATTCAATACACATGTCTCGGACACCTTTATACAATTCTTTGTGAGGATGATTGGTCACTATCCAGCACATATCAAATGGAGCAGAAATGGAACAGGCAGCTTCCAAGAACAATCATTTTGCAAGGCTATCACCTCCAAGACCAACCGCAGATTTGTTAAAAAATTTGTTAAGACTCAAATGTTTTCATTATTTATTCAAGAAGCAGAAAAAAGCAAGAAGTGCATAGAAGGTAAATTCCTAGGCCAGGGGTCTGCAACCTTAAACACTCAAAGAGCCATTTGGACCCATTTTCCACAGAAAACACTGGGAGGCACAAAACCTGGGTGGGCATGGCCCACTCAACACCACTCACTTCTACCAGTCACATGACCCCCCCCCGTCCATGCCTACCCAACCGGTCATTAGGGCAGAAAATCGCTTGTTAAAAAACATCGGGAACCACAAAACCCTTTTGACATCTCTCTCCCCCTCCCTTCTCCTCTCTCTCCCTCCCTCGCTCTATTTCTTTATGTCCCTCTCTCTCTATGTCTGGCTCTCTCTCTTTCCCCCTCTCTCTGTATCTCTCTGTCTGCCCCGGCCGCTTCTCCACCCCCACTTTCTCAGGCCAGGCGAGGAGTGACTTCTTATAAGGGGGCAGGGCCAGCCAGTGGTAGGATCAGGGAGCCACAGCAGGGGGTCCAAAGAGCCGCATGCGGCTCCGGAGCCGCAGGTTGCTGACACCCGTCCTAGGCCCTAGTGGCCATGTATTTTTTTTGCCTTGACATTACATTCCAACAACAAAGAGATGATTCCTCAGCTAGCGGAAACCTCTCACAGAATAGACTGAGGGTGGCAGTCATGCCCTAACCCAATTTCTAAAGGTAAATAGATCCTTAGAAATGTTTTTAATATTTTTTTTGCTGAAGATATATGCTACCCTGGCATCATTTGAGATACTTCTTTGAACTCTTCAGGCATACGGGAAAATGTAGCAAATGACAAGGGTTTCATATGTGAACAAAACTAAGTATGCCAAGTGTGGGATGAGGAGATCCTTTCCAATCTTTTCCTTCCCTATGCTCTATAGATTTATTCCTATCTTATTGTTCTTACTGCAGGGATTCACATGGCCAGGCAGTCTATACTAGCCATTGCTTCCTAGTTATTATATCCTGTTTCCCTGAAAATAAGACCTCCCTGGATAATAAGCCCAATCAGGCTTTTGAGTGCATGCGCTAAAATAAGCCATCCCTTGAAAATAAGCCCTTCCTGAAACACAGCAGCAGCCATGAGGTGACCATGCTCGCCGCCTCCTGCTCCACAAAAATAATAAGACCTCCCCGAAAATAAGGCCAAGTGCTTATTTCTGGGGTCAAAAGACCATGTCTTATTTTCAGGGAAATACAGTAGAAGTCATATTTTTTAATCAAATGAACCCATGGAACATTTTCTCAAAGTCATGTGTGGAGATCATTGTGAGGGATGTTTACATGTTCCAGATATAATAACTAATGCACCTTTTGTTTTAACTGCAGGATATTTTCAGCAGAAATTAAATGAATATCAAGAAGAAAAGAAGTACAGAAGACTCTCCTGAATCTTTGCTTCACAAGAAAAGATTGGTCCCTAGGAGATAGGCAGGTCTGCAACTGATCATCTACCTGGATTAGGTCCATAGGTGAAAGATACCGTTGGTATTGTTAGCTGTCCTGATAGTACCTGTGCTTTGTATGTAAACCATGAAAAGTCATGGGGAGCCTTGGGTACTGTTTTCTACCTTTTCCTTTTTCTTGTGGCTGGCATTACACGTGCTTGAAATTTTGTAGCCCAACTGACAATCAAAGCTGCAGTTCCCACAGAAAGAATGGCAGCATAAAAACTGTATTATCAATCAATCCTATTTTGATAATGGGATTCTACATTTTTTGGAAATTTTGTCAGATGCACTAAACGCATAAGACAGAGAATGTACTGGAAACAGTGAGACAATTACATTCATTGGAAACATTTTTATTCTCATTAAACTGATTTCCAGGCCAAAGATCTTACGTTGAATGTTTGTACTTGATGGGATTATAAAATGGATGTTAGATTTCTATATGCATTCTATAGTTTGCTATGTTTTAAGCAGTGCTTGTCCCAGTATCACATTAAATTTCTCCTACTAAACAGTTTAAAGGAGGAAAGTAGAACCATAATATTGAATTAAAGAATCTTGAAGAGCATAGGAATAAAGAAATAGAAAAGCAAACGCATCCCTAGTGACCATGTCAACTTTGTAAAGGAAGTTGTCCACCCAATTTGACCAATCCCACCACTATAAAATATCAATGAGTTGGGAGACACACATTCTTGCACTGAACATTGGGGATCCAGGAGAACAAGCAAACTCGAAGATGCTATCTTTGAGGGACTGTTGCTGTTCCTAGCATCATAAGAGGCATTGTAGTGTCACAGTTAGAACAAATAACTGCCAGTGCAAAGTTAAATCAGATATATTTGTTTCTATTTACAATGAAATTCTTAGGGGCCTAAATCTTGGTGAATTTCCAGTTCTAATTTGGAAAATATTAATCAAAGCTATCATTTAGCTAGGAAAAAAATGAACTATTTCCTACATCCAGTGTTCATTTTTTGTGGCTTCAACAATCTGATGGTTAGCTAGATTAGTTACAGATGATAAGAACTGAAATCTAACAGTTGAATAGTGTTAGGTTGCTTTAGTCTACCTTAAGTTCTTTGTATGTTACAAATACTAATATAGACACCAAGTAGGATGGTTCCAATATAAGAATATAAATCTGATATATAAGAGAGTTATCTCAGGAGCTGTAGATTTTGCATACCTTTTCTAAAAATAGAAAGGTTGTCTTTGTTTTCCCTGAAATATTCTCTCACTATGCTGAAATAGAGAATGCAAGTAAGGATTAGCTTGGAGGAGATTGGATCAACCAAATCTATTATCTTCCAATTTCCCCAACATACATTGCCTCAAGAATAAATAAGTAGTACCGTATCTGTACAAGAGGTGGAAAATAAAAAAGCAGTGGGAGGGGACAATAGATGTTCCTCTTGCATAAGTTGAACAGAGTTTAAGATTTGAGAATGTGAAGCTTGGTGCTTGGTAGACATGTTTTGCCACATGTTTTTGTTGTATAGCAATTATCGCTATCTTGAGTAAAACAAATGTGGTATATATAAAGTCGAATGTCGTGTCAAATTTAACAAAGTGTACTTTTTAGGATGTTTTTCATAAGTTAATTTAATGAGAGTATGCAAGTCAAGTCCTCTGACAGGACAAGCTATCAAGCTTACAGTTACAGGAAAGTTAGTTCAATGTGCTATTGCAATGTCTTTTATAAAGTGCTCAGGTTCTTCAGCTAATGAACCATGTTAGAGCTTCCAAGAAGTACAATGCTCTATTCACAATTATATAGGAAGCTATATCCAAATTATTTTATAGACAGGAGAAAAACTGTGCCATTTGCAACAGGGCAATTTAATGTACAAGAGGAGTGTTCCCTCCACCCAAATATTTTTTAAAGATAAAAATTAAATAAAAGCTGTGAAAAAAAGAAAACATAATTATCTAATCATATCTCTTTCTAGCCACAAGCATGCCATTAAATTGACTGCACAGAACAGTATAATCAGCCTTTCCACTGCATTGATAGAGGACAAATTATTAAATAGGAAGGCATATTATATTGACAGTCCCAGACTTTAAATCCTGGAGTCCCACCATCTTTCCAATACAGTATTGAAGAGTAACCCTTTGGCTGTCTGTCCTTCCCATGCTTATTAAATCCATAAATCCAGAGTGATAAACTCAAAAGTTTTTATATATAATTCAGAGTCACATTCACATCTTTAAATACTGTGATCTTTGTAATATTTATTAATTCACTTAAGGATATTAAACAAAAACAAAGCAATAGTGTACACTAAACATGTAATGTTTGTTGAATTAGACTAATCCGAAGATGAGAAATAAACTTAATATTTTTTTACTCTTAGCCATTGCTTTGTTAATATGGGATACTCCAATTCTTCGTTAGAGGTTTTTTTTAAAAACACTGCTATCCAGTTTTATTATACAGTACTCTTAACTGTTAAAGAACATTATTGACTTAGAAATATTTGAAACACATCCCACTACTGACATTAACTTATGAATTTAGGTGTTGCTAATGCCTCATGTCAAACTCTCAATATTACAAGAAGATTTAATTGAATACACAATAAAATCTCAATTCAAAGGACTATTTGAGAGATGAGAATGTATATTATTCCTAAATGTTTGTTAAATCTGAAATTGTAATCTGCTTCAATTTATGTCATTTTATTTCATTTGAATAATGACCTGATTATACCATTGGCATGATTACATCATTACACAAAAGATGCATCTGATGTAAACAATATAAACATATATAAATAATCCAGACTACTTAATTATCTGAAGTGCAGTAAATGATATTTCAAAAGTTTTACTGTACTGCTGTTTTGCAAATTTAGAAAATTCAAATTTCTCTTGGAACAACTCAATGTTTTCAAAACTTAATTGAGATTTTTAACAGTCCCTTGAATTCTTTTAAATATCTGGGAATAATTATTCCAAGGGAATATTTATTTATGGGTGCAATATATCCATGTTTTACAAATTCAATTACAAATGAACCTAAATTAATTGTTAAGAATCTGATTCATATTTCTTTATTTTGTGCCTTTACATTTTGTTGACTATTTCTTACTCCTTTTCTGCACGCTACATAGTGTTCCTTATCCTAAAATGGATATAAATGTACCTATATTATTAGGATATAATAGTTTGTGTTCATTTCTAGCTGTTATATTGAAATATTCTTGATTTGTTTAATAAAATATGCCAATGATTCAGCATCCAATTTAAAAACAGGAGGTAAAGTGCATCCATGAGACATCTTGATACACAATCTTCTGAATAAAATAGATTTTCGGGGGGAAATATTCCACTAGATCACATGAATGGATGGAAAGAGATAAAGAAAATACATTATAGATTATTGGACATTAAGAAAACCAATGAATGAGTTTAAAAGATTATAGCTGGCTAATATAAAAGAAAAAAGGACTGTTTCGAATACAGTATATGGTTTAGATAAGTCTACCACTATGAACAAATTGCAAAAAATAGCCGCCTAAAAATTATGGAATACGAGAAAGAATTAAAGTGCCACAGAAGTGTATATAGATGTATACCATTGAGGGTAAAAACTACCACTAATTAAATTTAATATAAATATGTTCTCAAGATGCCAATGAAGAATATCTTCCTCTTGGGATTTGGTGCTCATTTTGAACTGTTTCTTCCCACTAAGACAATTGTTATCTTTTGAAGATAGCAGACAGCACAAGGACAGGAAGTAACCCAAGATCAAATACTTACGAATATGTAGGATAGTATATCATCTATTACTTATAAATATATATCCCTCCATCATTGTTTTCCTTTCCTGAAATGTATAATTATCAGTGCATTTTTTGTTTTGGTGGGGTCCAGTGGTGGGATTCAATTTTTTAAATTACTGGTTCTGTGGGCGTGCCTTGGTGGGCATGGCAGGGGAAGGATACTGCAAAATCCCTATTCCCTCCCCACTCCTGGGTGAAGGATACTGTAAAATCTCCATTCCCTCCCCACACCCACCAACCTGCTTTCCAGCTCCATTCTCCTGTGCAGAGACCCAGCCGATTAGCTGGGAGTTGGGAGGCAGCAAATAGATTGGGGTGGGGCCAGCCAGAGGTGGTATTTGCCGGTTCTCCAAACTACTCAAAATTTCCGCTACTGCTACTTCTCCAGAACCTGACAGAACTGGCTGTATACCACCTCTGATGGGGTCCCATAGTGTATGTACTACTTATGTAAAAAACACTGCAATGAGTCTTATTTGCTTTGGGTCTGGGGTTTTGATTCCTTAATGCTAATATAGTTCAACTGCACAAATATACTTTAACAGTTCAAATTAATGTTTTGCTGATTGATCAAAACATAAGAACACAAGGAGTTATAGTTATGAGAATTTTCATTTATTAAACAGAAATACTTTGCATAAATTTTATACAAAAAGTAACTGCAAATTTTGTATAGACTTTCCACTGAAAAAAACCTGAAAATTTATTTTAAAGTGTTTATTTTAAAAAATAAATTGACAGATAACACACTATACTGCATGCTGACAATCATCCCACATTTTAGGGGACTAGGGTTAGAATTTTTTAAAAACAAAAGATGTAATTGATCAAGCACAGTGGCTGTGTACAATGCACAATGACAAAATGATCAGCCACAGTGGATTGCTTCCAAAGATAGCATTTCAAAATGCCAGCTTCCAGAGACAATGCAAATAACATGAAGTATCTGTTTTCTTAAAAACTAACCACAGTTATCAGCAACTGGTGATGAATCTAGGCTCAAGTCCAAAGTATTCCAGCCACCAAAGGTAGTGAGATGCCAGAGTTTCTCAAGGCAATTAATAATTATACTTTTGGGGTAGTATTAAATGAGCACTTTAAAGGATAATTAAATTAAAAGCAAATAGGCTTATAGCTTGTAAATACACAATTAGAAATTCCTGTTGTTGGGAATTCATTTATCTGAGAGCCTGGTTTGTGGTCAAGGTAATTACAATGACAAAGCCTTATTCTCTGCATGCTTCTTTAGGTTCACACCCTAGTAATATAGACGTTTGGAGAATACTTCGGATTCTCCTTTTGTTGGAGGACTGTCTGTGTAGGGCGCGTCATTCATAACAAAATTAGTTATACAACATTATTATAAATTAGATTTGTTCCTATCTGCTGCAGTTTCTGTAGACTCCTCAATATAACTGCATTCTCTCTTTGTAGAAAACAGCTACTAGTTATTGCAACAACCTAGTGATGATTTGAATACGTACTGTAGGTCTTGATCTTAAAGACACTGATGTGAAGATGGGAAGCAATTTGATTGCAGACACTGACACAGTATCGGAATAAATCAAAAAGAGAAAAAATCTGAAAGGACAATATAAACACGTATGAGATTTGGACATAAAAACTTTCACACAATGTATTTTTTATATTTTGAACCCATCATTTTAAACATGAGGATACTCTTCAATAAGATTTTATCTTGTCCAGACCGGAGAAATATTTCCCCACCTGCATTTTAAAGCAGAAATAGGAGCTGGGAAAGAGCCAGTCCCCAAGCAGCCTAAGCTGGAGGACAGGGCAGGCATGTACTCCCATGAAGTCATTTCATGCAAAAGAAAAGAAAACCTAACTTGGTAGGAGTGAACCAGTTTAGTTTACCTTTTGCAACTGGAATGCTTGTGAGATATCTCTGCCCAATCTCACCTGCCTTATATTTCCCCAAAAGGAGAAAGTCCCCAAAGTTCTTGCTCCAATTCAACTGTGGAGATCTTAGGCTCTATGACTTGACTTCCTTTATTGGATATATGGGATTCTTTCATCTAGGCTAGAGAATTTCCATGATCAATACAAAAGCATCAACCTTTTCTTAATCATGGGCACGGGTCTATGAAAGCTGTATAGTTTCTCAAGACTGAACTGCAAGCCTATGCTGAAATCCCTTATCATTCAAATGAATAAATCTGTCATGATTTGGTTATAACATGGACAAAATATGGCAACTATTGTCCTGAGCACTTTGGAGAAAGGCTAGGGTAACTATGCAGTAAGTGAAATGTGTGACATGAAAACTCCAATAGTATCACTGGTTGAAATATCAGAGTAAATTTTAACACTTTAATATTGTCAGAGATGGTGTAGGATTTCCTGCTTGGGCGGGGTTTTGAACTAGATGACCTACAAGGTCCTTTCCAACTCTGTAAATCTATAAATCAACATAATCTTAAAAGAATAAAAAATAAAGAATATAAAAAATAATTAAAACCCACAAGGAAAGAGCATTTTAAAAACATAATTGATAACATGGCTAAACTGAATTATATTTTCTTAAATGCCAATATTTTATTGAGGATATGAAGGGAACTGCAAATGTTATCTTTGTTTAGAAACGCTGGCTTACTTTTAAAAAGTTGAACAATATGGATTATTTTTCCAATGCACATAACCAAAGGAAACGATTGATACTTGGTCTAGGATACCTAGCTGTGATTTCTCAGTATAACTTTCAGACTATAAATAACATGTTTCTATTGTAAAAATTCTCCTTTCTCAAACTACAGATTACATTACTATATTGTGCAATTTAAAACATCAAACTACTTGTGATTTTCTGCTGAGGGTGAGTATCTGTGGAGGCATGCTCCAGAGATGTGGGAAATTTGTTTCTGGGTGCGATTCAAGGTTCTGGATGCTTCGTTAAAGCTCTACATGGCAAAAGACCCTGGTATTAGAGGGCTTGGCTGTCTCCCTAACATCTGCAGAGTTGGTGCACTCTGAGCTCCTTCAATTAAACAATGTCACCTCTCAGTACCACAGGAGCATGTCTCCTCTATAACACTGCCTGCCCTTAGGAACACAGTTGCCCTTAAGATCCAGGTGGCTCCCACTTTGCTGCTGTTTAGAAGAATCACGAAGACCTGGTTTTTCACTTCACTTTATTGCGCTTGCCATCCTTTATTTTTTATGTATTATTGATTTTATTATAATTTGTTTTTTTGTTGCTGTTTTGAGATGTCCAGAGTTGTTGAGAATGGGTGGCATGCAAATGTATAAATAATGTAGTAATAATTATGAATCCAGCATTGTCAATAGAAAACCAAGGACGTATACATGCATCTTAAAAATGCACTTGCCACTTACCAAGGCAATCCAAAGTACAATGTATTCGTCAATAAAGCTATTAAAATATTGATCCAAGAACAAAAGTGCTGGACCGATGAATGCTGTGTCGTGAAGGTGCATCTCGCTTTTGGTCATATGAGCAACCTGCAAAGAAAAAACAAGCATTTATTATTTATAATCAGAATTAATAATGTCTATGGTGGAAAGAACTACATATAGTATATTTGATAAATGTTTCTCTCTAAGGACTGGATTATGGCCAGTCATAGGATAAACCGTGCTGAAGTGTCATCATATACTCTTAATAATTCTGGACTGGGAGAAAAAAAGAATAAACCTGTAATAGTGAAGAATTTAATAGAAGATGAGTTAAAAGCACAAGGAAATACTTACCACTAGTTTGTTAGTTATCTTAGCAGAAACAAACCCGAAAGTCAGTATATAGAGGCAAGGATGTTTTTCAAAAAGTTCCACAGCAGATTTTTTGTAGATCATGGCAGCTAATGTAATGACAGTTCCAATATGAAGAAATGGTGAAAGGACACTTGTTCCCTACATAGGAAAGAGATTTAATATTAATTTACAATGCTGGGTGTATAACATAAGTGCAATTATCAGCATTCCAGAGCACACCTTGGTCAAACATACATACATACATTACTTTTAATTATAACTAAATCTCATTGAACTTTTTCAAAGTCAATGGAGAACTAATAAGAACTATATGACCTACAATATTTAGTTAAGATACAAGGGATGAATAAGCATTCATTTATCTAATTTCTTTCTTTCTGAAATTTAAAATTGCAGTTGCTCAGTTTCAAAAAGACTCTGAACAGAATAACATTGAAGAAAAACAAAAAGAATTAACAGAAAAATAACTAAATAATCAACCCCAAAGAAATGATTGAACAACTGACGAGAATGCAGTTTGGGAGTTGTGAATGGAAGGTCATGTCTGAGGAGGCTGAGAAATCTAATTCCATCTATCCAAAGACAAAGTTATGAATATATTTAGAATCAGGGATGGCAAGATTTGGTAAATATGTTCCAATATGAAGTGAACTTGTTCATAACCAATTTTAAGTAATAAGTTACTATATCTTCTTTTCTTCATATTCCACTTAGATACAATATTTCCTGACAATTTGAACAATTAATCAGTGGAACAACTTGCCTCCAGAAGTTGTGAATGCTCCAACACTGGAAGTTTTTAAGAAGATGTTAGATAACCATTTATCTGAAGTGGTGTAGGGTTTCCTGCTTAGGCAGGGGGTTGGACTAGAAGACCTCCAAGGTCCCTTCCAACTCTGTTATAAACTATTCTAATATTTCAGAAATATAAATAAAGGACAAAAAAAATTAAAAACAAAAAAAAGAGACTGGTGGCAACAGGATAAACAGATCCTTTGAGGACCTTCAAGAATTAATTACATTGACTTTAATTTTGAAGAGAAAGATAATAGGAATACAATTTTTAAATTACATTTTTGGACTTTAAAGGCCTTCAAGCCAAATTGGACAATCGTGTTCAGCTTTTGTATAAGTATAGAGTGGAAGATGAAGGATTAAAGCAAAAAATGGACGTCTTAAGTTGTTCAGAAGTTTGAGGACGAAAAAACCCTATTCAATGAAATTGGTGATTTTGTTGCCAGTTTCAACAGTGATATCAGTAAATACCCTGGAGATTGTAAAGGAGATTGTGGGAGGCACTGATAAAACTCATAGTTGATCACCTGCCTATGCTTTATATGTAGAAGTGTGGGTAACCTATATGTTTCATGTAATCCCCAATATATAGTAGTGTTTAAAGTTTGTGAGGCCTTTTGCATTTTTAATGTTTTGGCATAAAAATGGCCTAAAACATCATCTATTTTCCACCCAATCCTAAAACCTAGACAGAATACACAAGTGAACAAATCAGCCAAAATGGTATACTTGTTCACTTATTTATTGATGAAAATGATTCAAAGCTACGTATTTGTATATGTTAAAGCTATATAAACCTTTGCTTTAAATAACTGGTGTGCCCTCCTTGGGAAACAATAACGGCAACTAAATGTTTCCAATAACTGTTGATCAGTCCTCCACATCACCTTGGAAGTATTTTATCCCATACCTCCACACAGAACAATGTCAACTCAACATTGATTTCCTTTTGCTTTAACCATTTGATTGTACAATTTCTATGTTTTGGATTATTATTAGCTGCAGTGGCGCAGTGGTTAGAATGCAGTACTGCAGGCTACTTCTGGTGCCTGCCTGCTGCCTGCAATTTGGCAGTTCAAGTCTCATCAGGCTTAAGGTTGACTCACCCATCCTTCCAAGGTTGGTAAAATGAGGATCCAGATTGTTGGGGGCAATATGCTGACTTTGTAAACCACTTAGAGAGGGTTGTAAAGCACTGTGAAGTGGTATATAAGCCTAAGTGCTTTTGCTATCTTGTTGCATGACCAGCTTTCTCTTGGTCATGAATTTAAGGATAAATACCCTTATTTTCCTGTAGAATTAGCTAGCACAATTCAGAATTCCATAAATAATGGCAGCCATCCTGGTTCAGAGGCAGCAAAGCAGGGCTGAATCATGAGACAGCACCACCATCTTTCACAGATAGGATAAGGTTTTATGCTGGAATAAACGCTTTTCCTTTTTGCCAAACATAACGCTTTTCTTTCAAGCCAAAAAGTTCTATTTTGGTCTCATCTGTCCACAGAACACTGTTCCAATAGCCTTCTGGCTTATCAATGTGGCCTTTCACAAATTTTAGATGGGCAGCAATGTTCTTTTTAGAGACTAGTAGCTTTGTCCTTACAATCCTGCTATGTACATCACTGTTTAGTATTCTCATGTTCACCAATGCAAGGGAGGGCTTTAGTTCCTTAGATGTCACTCTGGGTTTCTTTGAGGCCTCACAGACTATTACACACTTTGCTATTGGTGTGATCTTGGTTGTTTGTCCAGTCTTGAGAAGAGTAATGAAGTGTGAATTACCTCTACTTCTATTCAATCTACCTGACAAAGGACTGATGAGTCCAAATTCTTTGGGAATAATTTTGCTGCCTTTTTCAGCCTGGTGAGCACTAACAATTGTTTTTCAGAGATCCCCAGAAATCTCCTTTGTTTGAGTCATGACACATTTTTCACATGTTGTGAAGATCAGACTTTGATACTGGTACCCAGAATTATTTTCTTTAAATAAGGCAGAACTTCTTTCACTCACACCTGATTATCATCCCATTGACTGAAATGCCTGACTCTCACTGATAATTCTAGAAGTTTACACATTTTGCCAAATACAAATATATCGTTTTCAATCCTCCTAATTAAATAAATGAGCATGTGCACTTTTGACTCATTTGTTTAATTGGGTAATCTAGTTTCAGAATTTGTGTGGAGAACAGATGACATTTTAGATCATACATGCAGAAATACTGAACATTTAAAAGAGTTCAAAAACTTTTAAGCACCACTCATCTAAATTAATGCAAAATCTGCTCCAAAGTCAACTGGTCTTGGTTTATTTTTAGAAGGTCATCAGTGGTGTTCTAGTAACCTAAGGAATGTGGATAAACAAAAACTGTTGTTTTCTTTACTCTTGATTGGAATGTGTTTTATCTTATGAAAATGTATAAAATCAATCTATTATAAGACAATTTGAAATTTGTAATAGAAAATGATGCATCTCCAGAACCAGATGTAAAAAAGTATCTTTTTCTATATTATATTGGATTTTTTATTTAGATGCTGTATATTCTTTCCTTTTACTAATAATGTAGTGGAGGATCTTATTAATTAGGCTTTAATTTCTTTTAAATAAGACTATTTTATTTTAAATCATATAGAATCAGATTGACTAAAGTAATTTTGCTTCAGATCTTGTCTCTGAGCATGCCATCTGATGAGAACTCGAAACTAGGAAACTGATATTTTTTTATTACAAACCCTATGCCTGACCATAGAGATCTAGTCTACCTGTTTTGTTCTGAGTTTGGCTTCTCGTCTAATCAGGAGAAGGATGTGCTTTGAATCTTGGCATGCATTGGAGAACACAGAACTCTGAATTTTTAAAAATCTGTTACGATGCTGTTGAGAATTTATTATTTTAATTATAATTTTTACTGAGGTTTTTTTTTATAACCCCTATGAGCCTTTGGGGAAAAAAGGAAGGAAGGAAGGATTATACAGAAGACAAAATAGAAGAATAATGTATACTAAAAAGACAAAACAAAACAGAAAAACACTTACTGCTATGGTTGATCCATTTTTGCCAACTCCACCTGTGAAGATCACACCAAAGTAATTTGTACAAGAGAATATGGTTCCTGCTACTGTACAAATAGCTGGAAGTATTTTCATGTGAACGTTTAACACTGGAATCTTAACAAGAAAGGAAAATATTAAAACAGTTTAAATATTTCAGGTTAATTTAATTTTAGATTTCAAATGAACTCAAAACATTCCACTTTTCTAAATCTGTATCCAGGGATTTTCTGGAACAGGGCTTTAAAAAAAATCTTTGGAATACGTTACCTTACCTTTCAGATTTTTTTAAAAATTATAATGAAACACTAGACCTATGCAGGGTGGCTATGGGCGGGTCAACTGTAGGGATCTGGAGAATTAAGGCCAGATTTGGGGCGATGTTGAAGAACCTCTTGTCAAGCTCTGTTGGATTAAGAGCCGACACTGGAGCAGTCCATTGCCTGGTGACAACATCCACAAAGAGCTGTTGGTGCTGGAACAGTTTGAGTGTCAGAAGCAGGCTCAGAAAATAAAGTGGATGTGGATGTGGTTGTGGGGGCATCAGCACCCTGAGCGCCCAAATCAGCGGTATTCTTAGCTTTGAACAGCAGTGATTTAAAAAGTCCCGGTTGAAAGAGACCAACAAATGATGGCTGTTCAGGAGGAATGCCCTCGTCTTCAGACAGTTGTAACTCTGTCTGTTTATTCCCCTTCACTGTCTCTGAAGACACTTCAGCTGTTAGGAGAGGTAACTCAGTGTCAGAGATATCAGATTCCTCCTCTGCGAGGACAGGCTCTGCGTCCTGGTCCGCCCCGTCAACAAGTTGGGATGGCCCCGGGCGTTGCTTATAGCGCTTGAATCCCGCTGCCAGTCCCCTCTGTACTGCCTCTGCGATGATGGAGGACCTATCTGGTGTGGTCTCCTGCCTGAGGCCTGCAGCGGTGGGCGTGAAAGTAGGCTCTGAGGGGGTCTGGGCGGCAGGGTCTGTACACCTTGGGTGCCCCAGATAAGGGACTGGTCTGGCGCAAATGAAGCAGCTGCAAAAGTTAGTTGTTCATCAGTGGCCCCTGACGACAGACTAATGGAACGGGAGTGCCTGCTCTGGGGAATAGCTGGGGCAGCAGCAATTGCTGGGTCGCCCCTCTGACGTGACTGTTCACAAAGTTTTTTCCAGAGCCTTATCCCTGCGCCTTTCATCCCGTTCAGTTGCTTTGGAACCTTTGGCCTTATGGCTGGCCTTAGAGGCCTTGGCCACAGTGGCAGAACTACTCTGATTGACCGCACTGGTCGAAGCCTCAGATGATTTACCCTTCCTGGGTTTGTCAGTCAAATTCTTGTCTGCCATCTTTGTAATTAGCCAAACTGACACTATACAAGTTTTCTTTATAGTCACTTCGTAACTGTTAATTTGAGCCTTCGTAATCAGTAATTTTTTAATTAAAAAAAAATTATTATTATTATTATTATTATTTGTCTCACTTAGTGACCAACAACTCTTTGAAGCACAGGGCTTCTAACAAACTGGTACAAAGCCAGAAGCTCAATATTAGGCGCAGGGTTCTGATATAGGCAGGCAGAAAACAAACAACAGGCTCTTATATATAAGGCTTAGCCTATTGTCAGTAAACAATTCTGGGCCACTGTCAGCAACGCGTTAAATTACTAATGGCTCAACTTAATCTTTGGCCCGATCTAAGGAAGCGCGGAAAAGCTTCTAATGTGCTCTACATGAAGCGCGAAAAGCTTCTAAAAGTAGGCACTCTTTAAGTAAGCCTGTATCTTTAAGTAAAGTCAATCAGAAAAACAAAACTGCCTGCTAATTTTATTATCTCTGCCGCAACCGATAGTCGGCTCAAGCGGCTGGCAAAATGGCGCCCGGTGTTTGCAAAGGGCAGTTTGAAAAGGGTGCGAAAATTACTGAGGGGAAAAGAGGCTGCCGTTTAATGCTGGAAGGCCTCCTGCCCCCAGACCAGTCACTATCCAATTACGCCTTGTTATTTGTCTAATTTTATTTTATTTTTGTTTGCTTATTTATTTATTTATTTATTTATTTGTGTCTCACTTAGTGACCGCACAAATGTTGAAGCGCAGGGCTTCTGCAATCAGGGACAAGGTCAAGTGACCAATAATAAGGTGCAAGACTAGTGTTTAGGCAGTTAGTACCACAATGCAGGCTATTTTACAATGCAGGCTTTAACAGAGGCTTGTTAAAAAGGCTGGGCCAATATAAACAAGGAGCTGCTAACAGTTACCGATGCTCACAACTTTTCTATGGGCCCAATTTTAATGAAGCGCGTAAAGCTTCTAATGTGTTCTACGTGAGGCGCAAAAGCTTCTAAATCGTAGGCACTCTCAAAAAACAATCAAGGCTTTTCATTGTTTAAAATATCTCTCCTTTTCTCTGAGGAAGAGGTGGGAGGTGAAACTGCCCCTAAATAGCCTGAAATGGCCGCAACCGATCCACGGCTAAAGCGGCTGACAAAATGGCGCTGGGGCTTGTTGTAGGCAACCGTTAGAAAGGGCGCGAACGTCTGGGAAGACAAGATGGCTGCTGTTCAGATGGCAATCTATATGGCCGACAGTGAAAGAGCAACTCGATCGCACTTAATAATTTTAGTGTCCAAATGGTAAGGAAAACGCTTCGAAGCGAGTTGGATCGTTCCAAAAAGCCTCGGGCTGGTGTTAAAAAGCCCAAGCGCTTTGCGCACGGCCGGAGCCCCGGCCGGCAACGAGGGGAATACAAACGTTGGTTTTTTTCTTCCCCTTTTGTTATTATGCTGCCTACCAGATTGATGTGATGTTTTTAAGTCCAGTGGTGGCAGAATTTAGCAGATAAACTGTCCAAAATAGTCCAAAGTTAGAATTCTCTATCCAGAGATGAGGCTGACACGTCTGTCCAAGCCGAGGACGAGTCAAATCTGGGAGTGGCCAGGCA
>JANHFT010000678.1:106338-119852 GCA_032467955.1 Pseudoxenodon macrops | reverse complement strand
GTCTGGCGCAAATGAAGCGGCTGCAAAAGTTAGTTGTTCATCAGCGGCCCCTGATGACAGACTGATGGAACGGGAGCACCTGCTCTGAGAAATAGCCGAGGCAGCAGCAACTGCTGGTTCACCTCTCTGGCGTGACTGGTCACAGAGTTTTTCTAGTGCCTTATCCCTGCGCCTTTCATCCCTTTCAGTTGCCTTGGAGCCTTTGGTCTTATGGCTGGCCTTAGAGGCCTTGGCCACAGTGGCTGAATTACTCTGAGTTGCTCTAGGGGAAGCATCAGTAGATTTACCCCCTTTTGGTTTGGCAGGTTGATTTTTGTCTGCCATTATCACAATCAGCCAAACGGTCACTGTATAACTTCAATAAATGTCACTCCTTATGCAGTTAATTTGAGCCTTCTATGTTATTCAGGTAATTCTAATTACTTTTTTTTTGTCTCACTTAGTGACCAACAAAAAACTTGTTGAAGCGCAGGGCTTCTAAAAACTGGTACAAAGTCAGGTATTTAATATTAGGCGCAGGGCTCCTGAGATAGGCAGGCAGTACGCAACAGAAAAATAACCAGGCTTTTATAGAAGGCTCGATACTTTATAAACCAATTCTGGGCCACAGTCAGCAGAGCGTTAAATGCCAGAGGCTCAAATTAATCTCGGGGCCCGATTTTATGAAGCGCGAAAAGCTTCTGCTATGCCTTACATGAAGCACGAAAAGCTTCTAGAAGTAGGCACTAAAGAGCCTGTAATATCCGAATCTCCTGCACTCTTAAAGGTGATTAGAGAAAACCAAGCTGCCTGCGATGTGCATACAGTGGCCGCAACCGATACTCGGCTCAAGCGGCTGATAAAATGGCGCCAGGGGCTTGCAGGGAGCCGTTTGGAAACGGCGCAAAAATTGCGAAGAAGGGAAAATGGCCGCCGTTTAATTTTTTCCCCAACTGGGCTTCGGCGTGAGGGCCGATCGAGCGCTGCTGCGATATTAAGGTGAGGGAAATGGTAGAAGTGCCGTCCGGTCACTTTGAGAAGCGTCTGCGATGATTTTAAAAGCGAGCGCTTTGCGCGTGGCCGAAGCCCCAGCCGGCAACGAGAGAAAAAGGAAAATTTCTTGTTTTCCTCCCTTTCGTTCAAACTTGCCTACCAGTAGATGAAAAGTGTAGATAAGTCCTGTTTGAAATTAATTGAAGCAGAATACTGTTGGTAAAAGTCCAGAAATAGTAGATAGCAATTGAGAGATGAGGCTGACACGTCTGTCCAAGCGGAGGACGAGTCAAATCTGGGAGTGGCCAGGCAAGGAGGAAGTATTTAAATTTGGTAGACTCGTCCTATCAGCTGGTCAGACGAACAACCCATCTCTGGAGGCTATCTCGACACACTATGGAGAATTGCTCCATACTGTTGCAATGGAATATTGCACAGAGCCATTGCAACGTAGAGTAACATTGCAATTCCAACACCTGTGGAATTTTAGACCAGTCTGAGGATAACTGAACCTATGCCCTTCTGCACACAAAACAGGCATTTAGTCTTTATAGACTAAATGGTGTCATGTGAAGAAATGTTTCCATTTTTCAATTGTAGACATAACTTTCAAATAATCGGACTACAGGTGGATAGTCTGCTGCACTTATTCTACATGCCTTTTTTTCCTTACATTGTCATTCTAATACATGCTTACTCAGAAATAAATATAGTGTTCATTAGGGTAACTATATAGGCAAGTGTATACACACTTGCATACACTAAGGCCCCTCCCAAGAAGAATAGAATTCTTGGGGTGCTAGATGCCTTTTTCAAGTATAAAATATCTTGCATAAAATATCAAAATTATATATTTCACACAAGCTGGTTATGGGTTGTTTTTTTTAACAAACTAAATATTAGCATGGAGATGTAAGCTGTAAGCCCTCTCCTTAATTTACAGTGTGCGTGATCTAAAACCAACCTGTTTGTAACTGTATTGCTAGCCTATTATCCAGCTTCTTATTTATGGCATAATAAATATTTGTTCCATGTAATTTAATACATTTTCTCATGAAACAGATAGCTAATTTAAATTGTACAATGGCAGCATACATCACACATGAACAGTTCCAGCATCCATTTCCCTTAGAAAGAGTGGTGCAAAGTAAAAAAAAGTACTTCTTCCTCATCATGCTGTAAGCATTTGTGCCTTCATTCATTTGGTTTTTAGAGACTGCATTGATTTCATTATTTGTTCAAGAACCACACGTGTTAAGATGAACAAAACCAAAGGGAGGCCACAACAATATATTGTAAATCTCTTTCAGAACATTCTAGAACTACACTAGCATGAAATGTAGTAAAGAAGGCTATCCTCATTCTTTGCCCCATTCAATTTGTTTCTCTTTAACTTTTGGACAGAATACTGCAATAACACCATTAGAACACGTTTTGTGCAACTATCACGTAAACATAAAGTGATACAGAAAGAAAAGTAGAATGTTTGAGTATATATACTGATCTATACAGTATTTCTCTTTATTTAGTACACCAAGCACTATGCCTTTTTTTAATCCAATATTAAAAAACAACTTAAGTAGCTAAGGGTACCAAATGAAAGAAATATTGTTTGAAATGAGCACTTATGCAAGTTTTAAAATGATTTGTTAGTTTTATTTGCTTTTACTGTAATATATTTTGTAAGATCCACCAATGATTCATTTTCAATATTTAGATAACTTACAAACATGAGACAAACAATTGTTATAGATAAAACAACATGCTCAAGCATATATGGCAGCCAGATTATCTTGTTAGTTGTTTCTTTACCATTGTTTGAATTGTATTTATAGTATAGGATTTACATTAGTAGATTTATGCATGCCAATTGGAGATTCTTTGCAAGCTGTCCCTCTAAGTCCATAGCTGAGGGTCAAGACAGGCATGTCTCTCAAAGGCTTGGCAGAGTTACTTTGTGGGTCTTCCTCCCTCTCCCCCCCCCAAAAAAAAAAGACTGGGAAAGAGCCTCACACGTTGCCTCAATATTCAGAACAGCAAATTTGGAAAGGGGCTATCTAAGGATGTACATAACATTCCATTCATAAACTGAACAGAACAGCTGATTTCAGGTGTTCCATGCGTGAGCTAAACATACATGTTTCAAATGTTTGTCTGTATACGGAACAAAAGGACCTTTTTTGCTTTAGTTACAAATCAAAATGTGATAGGTTGGGAGTGGAGTTAAGAAAAAAACCAAGAATGTTAGTGGTGGCCGAAGAGTCTGAACACAGGTAGTAGAGACTGGAGGTGAAGCTGATAGGATATAACTCACTGAAGGCTACTGAAAAGAAAAAGAGTGAAAGTGGGGCAGCCCTTGCTATACTCACCCACCAAATACTCAGGGATCTCTCCAGATTTTCATTCACCTAATAGCTAGAACAATCATAATATTCTAGTTTTGTTTCTGCTGAACCATGGCTGACTGAATCGGTTCAGCAGAACTTCTAGTATGTAATGGCTTGTTCTGGGTTAGAAAGAAAACGTATTTTCCATTCCTTGCATAATCCTAGAACTATGCAAACAATCCCTCCAAATGATGCATAGGTCTACCCGTCTACCGATTTTTAATTTATGCATCTGCAGTCTACTATTTTGTGCTACTGAATTATCCAGTATATTAGTAACCTGTTTAGATACCAGTCAAAATTATTTCTTATGGAAGAGATTTTGACTGAATCACAGCACTTTTACTAAAATATTTCCAACAAAAATAAGAATAATAGAAATATATAAGGAAATGAATTTCTCTAGAATAGAAGACTAAAAGATGTAAGATACGGAGATGGACAAAATTACCATGGTTTGCCAAAATGTAGGTCCTCCAATCGCTGCCAGTAAATGCATGCTTATTATGAAGACTTGCACCTCAGTCACATCAATTCTGATTAGGTACAAAAAAAGCCAAAAAAGAAGAATTACTCAAAGCAATTTTAAATAATTTTGCAGGCACAGCAACTCTTGTTTATCATGCACAAGGTAAGAGAGAGAGAGAGAGAAAAAAGAATGAGTGGAACGAAGGGAAAAAAATTAAAGCAAAATATTTTAAATATATATATAACTAAAGTAGCTCATTGGTTTCACAGTACAGAGCTATTATTTATTTTTATGTAGTTAATTAACAGTATGTTCTCCTGTTTTATTTAGTCAGAGTGTCAAGGTCACAACTCTAAATTGCCATAGAGCACATAGTTGATAAATAGAGAACCAGCAACGCTTTAAATTTCTGCAACACTCAAGCTGGTTTTAAAATGTAAATGTGACTTTCTCATTGCATTGAATGATTGGTTACAAGAGAAACTTTCAGAATTTTCCTTCCGACCAATCCTTTGCCTGTATAGAAGTGCAGCTAGGAATATTAAAAGTTTTATTTATTCCAAACAATGACAAGCAGTTGTAGAAATGTAAACCTTGCCCACCAGTAAAAAGAATTTAGATAGAAAGCTTTTAAGAAAAATAATGGATTCAACAATCTTTCTCCTTTCATTCTATAGAGATTTACTTTTTTTATACTGCTGAGTTCAGTGAATTGACTCATGATGCTTTAAATAAACAGATTATGATAAATCAAGATTGACTATATGAAACCATAAGTAGTCACAATTTGAAATCATAGTTTTAAGTTGGCGTACGAATCATCACATACTCTTGGTCTGTTCCTAGTTTATTTGTGTGTTCCATGTAAAGCTCTTCCTCAAAGATGTACAATTTTTTTCAGGCCAAGAACTACAGTTGGCCTTTGGCCTCTGGAAACTGTCCTTTAGACATACGTAGAATCAAGATAATGGAACGGGTAAAAGTAGTATAAAGAGTAAATTCAATTTTATTTTATTTTATTTATTTATTTTGTCAAGCACGTATTAAATAATATATATAAGTATAAACGTGATTTGAATACATGAAATGAATACGAATAAAAGGGAACATTAGGACAGGGACAGTAGGCACATTGGTGCGCTTTTAGACACGCCCCTTACAGACCTCGAAAATAAAATAAAATATTATTTAATGTACTTTAACCTTAGACCAGGAGTCGGCAACCTTAAACATTCAAAGAGCCACAAAGGTCCTAACTGGAAGCCCCCTGTTCAATTCTGGAGCCAGCCAGAAGTCCACTTTCCCCGCCATATATTCTCCTCCTAGCATGGGATCCTTTTTTCTCCAAGACCGGTTCCCCCACCATAAAGTGTCCTCCTAGCACGGCATCCCTTTTTCCTCTATCTGTCCTAACTGGAAGTCCTATCAATTGTGGAGCTGACTGGCAACAGGGAGCCGCAGCATAGGGATGAAAGAGCCACATGTGGCTCCAGAGCCGTGGGTTGCTGATCCCTGCCTTAGACTGTTTACTGTTGACCTCACCCCATTCCTAAGAGGTCTGTAAGGGGTGTGCATAAGTGCATCAACGTGCCTACCGTCCCTGTCCTACTGTCCCCATTTATTCCTATCCTTATCCTGTATTCATAATCATATTTATACCTATATCTGTTATCTTATACTTATTTGATAAATACATAAATAACTTAATTAATTAATTAAGGTAGTCCTTGACTTGCAACCATAATTGAGCCCCAAACTTCAATCGCAGAGCAAGGCAGTTGTTAAGTGAGTTTTACCCCATTGTACAATAACAATTGTTAAGCGAATCACTGCAGTTGTTAAATGAGTCATCTGGTGGTTGAGTGAACCTGGCTTCTCCCGTTGACTTTGCTTATCTGTAGCCAGCTGGGAAGGATAGAAATGGTGATTGCATGACTCCAATACAATGCAACTGTCATCAATACATGGCACTTGCCAAGTGCCCACATTTTAATAACATGATCATGGGGATGCTGCAATAGTTGTAAGTATGAAAACCAGGCATAAGTTATTTTTTTCAGTGCCATCTGAATGATCACTAAATGAATGGTTGTAAGTTGAGGACTACTTGTACAGTTAACTTGAATATTATAGACATGTATAATCTTATATTACAATTTATTAACAACTTTTGAAGAAAGCCTGGATATATATGAAACGTATTGGCGTTGCATGCAGCCCAGGGCAATAAGTGCCCGCCTATGCTTTTGCCCATTCATAGAAATTCAAGGCAGGGGAAATTACAAACATGCTATTCTTCCTAGCTACCATCTTCCTTCCAAGTTCTTCTTGAGCTTTAGGCAAAGATAAGGCTTTGATCTGCAAATGCCAAACCACATTTCTTCCTCCCAACAAAACACTCATTTCTCAGAAGGAGAAATGGTGATGTTCAGAAAAATAAATGTAGTACAGATAAAATGCACATCTTGATATACACCAACAAAGAAACATTTTCCACTTTCTATAATGTTTCAAGCCCCCGAAGTACAATTGCATAGGAAAATATTATTGTATTTAAAATAAATGTAGACCATTTCACATGTAAAGAATGAAAGCAAATCTTTAAATGTGCAGTTGATAATTTCTGAAAAATGTATTTGACATTTGATCACTAGTAGCACAATATCTAGTTTATGGTGGGTAATATGGGTTATTTGGGAATTATCCACTAATATCCAATTACTGTTTCAGAAAGTTTAAATAGAAATCTACGGTAAGTTCTGGCAAGAACTCTTATATATACCTATATTCAACCATGGAGACAGGTACACAGGCCCATACATCAAAAGACGTGCATATATATTAATTCATATCTGAAAACCACAGAATTATATTAAGCAATCTTGCATAGATCACATACCAGTCAAAAAGAAAAAAACAAGAAGTTACAGGAATTTCAGGAGAAAAAAAAACCAAGTAAGACTGTAGGAACGGCATGCATGCCAGAAGACCATAATGGAACCGCATATGAAGTCAAACTCCACGATATTTTTAAAAACTGTATATATGTATGTCGTAATAATCAACATCTGAAGATCACACTTGAGCACTCATATTTATAAGTGTAGTGAAATACTATTATTACAAATGGATCAACCTAAGCTGATATTCCTAATAATAACAAGAAACACCTTCATTTTCCATCAGTTTATACACCAAATATATTACTTTAGATAATTAGGTAATAACTACAATATTTCCAAACCTTAGATTGGTGACCGAGACACTGTTCAGTCAAAAAATACTCGTGTCCAAAATAGCAACAGATACCCTTTAGAGATCATAGATGCAGTAGGCAGACATATCTGCTTGGTGATGTTTTTCTAATGGCCTAGAATCATTGAGAGTGAGTTTATTTATATGGATTTATATTTATATGGATGGCCATATAAATTTTCTTGAGTAAATAAAAATGATGTAAGAAATAGTGACAGGTAATAAAATACTAAAGATATAATAGAATTTGCTTTAAATATGACTGGGTTCATTTAAGTTTTAATGATAAAATTACTTGGAGCCACGTAAAAATGGATGCTAGGATTGTGGGAGGAAAGATACGCACATGGACATCACAAAAGAACAGAAAAACGAGCACAACTAAAAGTTCAAATGGCTTTTCCTAGTATTTTAGAAAGGAGAGCTAGACGACAGAATTAAAATTATAATAAATTTATTTGTTATACATTTTAGAAAGGAGATTGTAGAGTCTTTCTTAAGCTTGAAGTCAAGGAACTACAAAGGATGAATGAGCATATTTGTATGAACATAAATATGCCCATTCTTCATTTAGTGACCAAGTTTTGTTTCAATAAACAGGTCATTAAGCAAAATGGTTGCTATGTGAACTATGCAACTGAAATAAGAAGAGTTGCTATGAAGATTACTGGTTGCTGCTATCTCATTTAGATAAAGTTCTCTTTTACTGCTATGTCAGCATTACTCACACTTCAGTGTGTGTTAGTTTCAGGTGCACAAAATTTGATCACAAATATACACAAGTGGGTTAGAATTTTTTTAAATAAACCTTTTATTTGCGAATGGTCATACATGAAGGTAGTAGCTAATCAAAGAGGGAGTGTATATTTTTAAGTAACTATCCACATAATTCTTTTTCCTGGTGGAAAGGTTTCTAACTAAAGAACAAAATTAATTCCGATTTTGCATAATGAGTTGCTCCAACACTCCACCACTTTTTTCTTGAGATTATGTCAGTTCTGTATATTTTACAACAAAAAGAAAACATCCATGTTTCAAAACAAAGTCTTTTTTAAAATAAGAGCAGAAGGGAAAGTTTATAATCTGACTGAATTTGTGTCTTCTATTCAGATATTATATATCATCTTATATTGAAACAAATGTCTGCAAAATATCATTAGTAAAACAATTGCCTTTTTTCAGTTTTAGTGTGCATGACAAAAAAGGGCTGCCTGCATAAAATTTACATAATTGCTTCCCAGGCAAAACCAATTTTTATCATTTACCGTATCATTCCAAAATTCAGATCCAAGAATTCCTGTTAGGAGGTGAATTATTATAATATAGACTTCAGACTCAGTAACATCAAATCTAAGAGTGAGGGGGGAAACATTTCAGTTTGAAAGTTCTGTGACTGCAAATTTTTATTCATAAATGAAGAAATGGATTCAAAATCATAGGAAATTACAAGGTTAAAATTAAAAAGAGAAGAAAATAATAATTGTAATCCCCATTAGCTGAACTCCACTGCAAAATTCCTAAGTATCATGGATTGCAATCAGTAATTTAAAAGAGGGAGACTAGAAATATTTTGAAAGCAATATATAATTCCTTTAACAGTTGCTAAACAAATCTCATACAAATACAGTTAAAAATTTTAAGGCCAACTTTATATTAGCCTCATGTAAACCTTTACATAATCTATAGCAGTAATTCCAAACTTGGTTTACGAAAACCACCGAGAGCAGAAATGATCACCTCTATGAATGAAAAAAATGTTTTTTAAGTTAATTTTTCTGTTATGACCATCTCTGTTACACTCACATAAGAACAGAAAATAATAGATTATAAAGTACTTTGAAATTGAATATATATTTAATGGCAGCATTTCAGTGTTATTATTTTACTACTTTAAAAATAGTACATTCTACACTTAGGTAGCCCAATCATATGTCTAAAACAAAAGCATATAAAGTTTTAGTCACATCAGATTCTTTAAATATTTGTCTTAGACTTGGTTAAGGCACCAGGCTAGAAACCAGAAACTGAGTTCTAGTCTCATCTTAAGACATGAAAAACTAGCTGGGTGACTTTGGCCCAGTCACTCTCTTTCAGCCCAACTTACATCACAGGGTTGTTGATGTAAAGAAAATAGGTGGACAGAAATATGTTTACTGCCTTGAGTTATTATTTTAAAAAGTGTGGCATATAAATAAATAAATTAAATAAATAACTTAAATATTGTTCAATAAATCGCAAGAAAAATTTATGAAGATATTTCATTTCATTTATATTTATTAGTACACACTTAAATGATGAAATTTGCATGAAATCTGCATGCTCTTGCTATCTCTTAATTCAATGAAGAAGCATTTTATATCTTAGGTTACATTTCAGGACCTATGTTTAATATCTAGCTCTAGTATTTAATGTTTATTGGAAAACAATTTTCAAACTGAAAATCTGTTAGTTACAGTGAATATGTAAGATTTATTTTTCCCCAGAACTCAAACCTCACATGAAATCAATTGAAGTTTACTGCTTCAGAAAGTGAAAGGAATCATACAAAGGCCATGCATTCGAATATAACCTTATTACTTAAAATGCTCTAAACTGAATTTTAAAAGTCTTGTATTTTAGGAATTAGTTAGCCATGATCTTAATGCTGGTTCACACTGCCATTGCTTAATAAAATGTGGGTTGTTGACAACTGGATTGTTTTATCTAATATATTAAAATATAAAACTATCCTTTATAAAACAACAGTGACTGGATTCCTACAGACTAAATTGAAACGAAACAAATTACAGTATATTATGGTTTTGCATCACTTGTGTACCCAATGCTCTTAAGCCTTGCAACCAAGAAATGAGAGACAAAGTGTATGAACACTATTTCTAAATTAGCAGTCCTACCTTTGGGATGAAAAAGTTATACAATTAGCAACATGAACCAATGCAGTCAAGCAGTGATTTTGTAGCTTTTGAAAAAAGATCTAACATTTACACATCTATCATGCTCTTATGCTAACATGACCTCATTAATTATTCAACATACAGACAGATAGTTAATTCCATAGTAAGTAATACGCGAACCAGACCTTATCATTCAAGGAAGGAAATATGTTTTTTTTAATGATTTTTTTTAAAATATGCAAAATCAGTTGTTACTGCATCTAGCTGGCACTGAATTTAAACAACAGACTTAAACAATTAAAATAGTTTATATCAGGTTTCATTTTACAACTGTAAAAAGATAGGTAAGATAGTAAAATATTTCTCTCAGCTACATTACTTACATTCCAAAGCGCATTGTTCCAGAGACATATGTCTGCCAGTGTGCACAGTAAAACATGAATGTCCCAGCAAAACAGCAGAAAAACATCCAGTCAGGATTTGTCCCCAGTTGCACTGCGATACACGTTCCCAAAACCACGAAGACTGAAGATAAAATAAATGAAAACTAAGGGGTAGAAAATGCACATATTCGCTAATGGATCATTATGGCTGTTTAATAACTTCTAATATGTAAATTGTCCTCTCACTCACTTATAATTCTGATGGATTCTGGAAAGTATAAGATTCACAACAAACATTTACTTCAAAAGGCATACAGAAATGTCTCCAACTTTTGTAAGTGTTATCAATTACATTTTACACTTGTGCAAGATTAAAAATAAGATTTCCACAAATGGTTAATATTTTGTGCTAGCATAATGACACTATGAATAAACACAAACAGTATACATGGCAACAAATTTCAGAACTCTTAATTAAGTATATTGGAAACAATACTAGATGCTCAGTCACATGTGAATTCACTCAGTTTGAAAATAAGTTAAAAATGTATTAAAGTACATTTTGGGAATAGTTTGATATAGTGGTTAAGATGCTGGCCTAGAAACCAGAGTCTGTAACTTCTAGGCCTCCCTTAAGTATGTAAGATAGTTGGATGATTTGGGACCAGTTATTCTCTCTCAGCTTAATCCATCTCACAGGGTTGCTGTTGTGGGAAAAATAAGAGGTAGGAGCATTAGATATGTTTGCCGCCTTGTGGTTTATATACCTGTATGAATGTGTGCATGTGTATTTACCTACATAAATGTAAATATGAATAAATAACGGGGGGGGATAAAAAACTAATAATATTCAATTTAATGAGTTTTCTTTCCAGACATGCAAACAATTGTACCATTAGCAATATTGGACTATTTACAGGAAATCTAATTTCAACATCTTGCTTTTGTTATCCTCAAGTCAGCACTATTCAAAACTTTGAAGTATTCAGTCTGAATGGTAATGAAGTTTCTAAAGCTGTTCAAACTGTTTAGGATATTTAAAGATGTTATGGATTTACTATGCTTTCTGTTTATAGAAGTACTGTGCAGCTTTCCTTCCATATGATCAAAGCTGTGGGGGAGGATTGGGCCTTCTGATTGTAAGGTGAGTAGTTGACTAATAAGCCATGCCAATTCCAGCAACTGCCATTTCATAAAAACAAGTGGTCAAGGAGTCTAGAACTGTTTTTTCTTAGGTAGTAAGAATTTATTTTTTATTTAGCATTTGAAAGCCTTTAAAAACAGATTTGTTGTTAGACAACTTTCAGTTCATTAGAGGCACAGGGCAATATAGCAAAAATTTATTGTAGTGAAATCCTTGAAGCTATTTGTCAGGGGTTAATATTTCTAAATGGTCTCCCATCACTGTTCTTTTGTTCCATTTAGTCATAAAAATCAGCTAGCTGCAAGAGTTTGGATCTTTCCCAATACAGTGCATGATTCTTTTTAAAATCAGTTTGGTTCAAATCAAACCTACTTTCAAATATCTTATTTGAATTGAATTTTATTTCCTTTGAATCTCAATATTGAATGAGAACTTTCTTGATCCACATTCCCCACTTGATAATTCTATAACCATGGTGGTTATAACCATGACTATGATACAAAAAAAAGTGTCTTTATTTGGTTCATTTTCATAATTCAGTAACACGATCCCAAATAGAAAAGAAAACAAGAATTAGATCACACAATTGTTGTACTACTTTGAAACAGTCGTATACTGTTTTCTATAATAAGCAAGAGAGAAAAGTTTTTACCCTTATTTTTCTATTATTATAGAAAATATTGCAGAATTTGGATCATATTATGTGCAATCTAATTAGGAAAGGTACAGCCTAACCATTGAAGCAAAGCATTCTAAAAGCTGCTAATGTGCACTTGTTTTCAAGTATCATGTATCCCCTTGGAGTACTTTATAAATAAATATTCACAATAATTGTTGTGACCTTGCAGCCCTTTTGCTGGTTGTTTTATTAGCAGTTAATATCTATTAAGAGCACAACCCAAAAATAAGTACCAGTCCAATTTGATCATAGAAAGGCAGAAGAAATTAGTTAAATGTACAGTACCACAAAAATAGCAACTGTTTAACTTGTTATCATTTATTCATAGACAAATAACAGCTTATGCTGTAATAGCTACAACAGCATTCTTACTAAGATATACATATAAAGGCCTTTGCCTATTTTTTTCTATCATAGTATAATACAGCAAAGCATACAATTAAGATGAACCATTAAAATAATATTCCAACAGGATTTTAGAATACTCTTTATATTTTGTAAATGTATTACCAAGGTTTTGACCTGTGGCGTGAGGTTTTAGTATAAGCAGTTTTTGTAATAATTTTACATTATTTAGTTTTGCAGCTGTGTGTGATTTTGAGTCAATCTTGACGATTGTGGTTGCCTGTACAAATTCAATTTTCTTGGCAACATTTTCAGAAATCACTTGTGTTTGCTTTGATTCTAAGGCTGAGAGTGAATACCTGTCCCAAAATCACCCAGCTGGCTTTGCACCTACAGCAAGACTAGAACTCACAGTATCATGCCTTTAATCACTATACAAAATTGGTTCTCATGACTTTATTTAGCAGGGATAGCTTGATAGTAGCTTCATAAGTGGTGAGAAAAGGTAAATAATGTTTAGAATAATTTAATTCTTGGCTTATCAACAGTACATCATGTTTCAATTTTCATGTCAGTCTGAATGTCGAACAACAATGACAAAATGGTCCAAACAAAAAAGAAAAAAATTATTTGAGCCACTTCTTCATGGTCTAGCACATGAATCACAATATAGGGGGGGCATCAGAATGTGTTTTATATGTGTCCATGTTTTACACAGAACATTGATAAAAGAGTAAGAGAGCCACTGAAAGCACACAGTCTGCAAGTATTTTGATTTTAGTTCAGCTGTTCTTTCTCTTTATAGAATTTTGGAAATGAAAATTTTAAGGAAATGGGGCGTTGGACTTACCTGATACACTTCTTCTCGTGGAGGTGGAGACAGCAGCCAGGAATGGGTTAACTTGGTCTGCTAGCCAATAGGACTGAGTCTGCAATCTTATAAATTCGCCTTCCTGCTCTCCTTTCCCGCTTTTTTTGACTCAGTC
>JANHFT010000678.1:68152-78511 GCA_032467955.1 Pseudoxenodon macrops | reverse complement strand
GCACACGAGGTTGTCCAGCTGATTTTCAGCCTTGATTTTCGGCCGCTTTTCACCCTCTGGAGGCTTCAGGAAGCTTCCCTGAAGCCTCCAGAGGATAAAAAACAGCCCAACAAGCAAACTGGAAGTCCGTTCCCGAACTTCCATTTTGCCTGTAGGGTCGTTTTTCGCTTTCAGGAGGCTTCCCTGAACCCTCTGGAGGGCGAAAAATGGCCCAATGGGGGGGGCGGGCGCATGGGCAGTGCAGTGTGTGTGTGTGGGTTGTGTGCTGGCGCGCTAGCAAGTGCACACTGTCATTTTTGGCACACGAAGAAAAAGTTCGCCATCACTGACCTAAGGTGTACAGCCTTTAAATAAAAACAAGCAAGTGGGATTAGACAAGAATGGATGGAGAGTAAGACTATTTCCTCTGTATTTCAAAAGTATTCCTTAATGATTAAAGTGGCTATTTCTGCACTCATTTTACTCAGCTTAAGTGGAATAGATTCCCTACGGAGGCAGCACTGGAATCCCCAGGAGAAAGTAAGTTTGATTTTTCTTAAAAAGATAACAGAGAGAAGACACAAATGAAATGTGTGAATTGCATTGCAGAAGACATTCCAAGATATTCTTAATGCATTGTAGCAGCGGTGAAATCTACTTACCTTCCCTACTGATTTGGAAGTGCATGCTTTGTGCATGCTTTTTGACCCTCTGCGCAGGTGCAGAGGGTTAAACACCAGGAAGTGGCAGCGTTGAGACAGCTGGTCGGAGTCTTGCAGTGCTGCCTGCTACTGGTTCTCTGAACCATTGGTGGCCACCGCTACCTACTCACCGGAACTGAAGCCTACCGGTAGCATTTCACCACTGCATTGTAATGTTTATATATTGTTTCCCCAAAATACCATACTTAGTTTTGCTAATACACACAAACTTAAGCAAGAAGTCTACAGCTGGCTTCATTACTGCAATTTAAAAAGTGATCCAGGGTAGCTGGTCAAGCCTCTTTAATATTTAATAAAGCTAGTTTAATAAAGTTAGGTTTTCTGCTGAATCAGGCCAAAGCTTTATTCCTAGATGTTACTAAGAAGTTCAAAGACAGGACATGAACAAAAGGTCTTTTATTTTGCCCCCAAGCAAATAGTATATGCCTATAAACACTGAGAAAGTGTATGTTTGTGTATTTGTGTGTATGTGTAGACACACAAACCATGTTTAATAGCCATTAATAACTTCCATTTAGAATTAGGAAATTATTTGTCTTATTCTGTCTTTTTTTTGTTATATTTTGTTATATTGTTAAGGCCTTTCCAAATTTCAGCTCTCATAATCTCTAGAGTCTAGAAGGCATCATCACTAGCAAGTTTCATAAGCATTATCTGTCTGGAAGACACTAGGTTTCGTTTTTAATGTACATAAACATACATAATGGAATGGAATAAAAAGTGTGATACTCTCTTTAACCTTTAATCATTCTCCTATCGTTATGTAAGGCCTTTTGACTGCTTTTAAAAAGGCCTTGAAACAAATTGCAGGTTTTTAATTGTTAAAACTTTTGTTGCGCTTATTATTGGTTTTCCTTACTTGAGTTCACCATTAGGACATGATATTCTACCATTGAAAAGCACTCGCATAATAATAATAAAAAAATCTTCTACAGGGATATTCCTTTCATATCATTACCACAGTCTCTGAATGGTCTTTGGCGTTCACTTTTCTCAGTTTTTTCCTGACTTTCATCCGTGATTTCCAGGTACGTTTCTCTACTGCAAGAATGGACAAACCTTTGGTAGACAGGAAGTGTCCTTAATCTAGGGTCAATGGCTACAGATGGCATTGGATTTAGCAATCCAATTAGTAGTTGAAACCTATTATATATGAGGGATTTGCCATTTTGGAGTGAACATTGTATGAGAACCATAGGAGTTTATCATAGTGACAGATGTTTCTGTTTTACTAAATATCTTATATTTGGAAATTTTGAAGTTTATCTGAAATTGAGATGGAATATAAACCATCAAAACAATTTTCTATACCTACAGGACATTAAGAAAATACTTTATTAAAATGTATTATGAATTTGGCAACAGAAATTAGCCTTTGATATTAATTATAAGCAAAATAGGTGATTATTCCAAATATTTCATGTTTTGTTTCTTGATTTTCTGAGCTTAAAGCTAAATATATATGAATATTCTATTTTCAGAAACTGAAGTATTATTTTTTCAGAATAATTGCATCTATAAAAGATAGAGCAAATTGCTCAGGTGTTAGCAATCCATTTTCTGATTTTTGAATTAGAATGGAAGAATAATATATTAGCCTGCTCACGGTAAATGTCTCCTAACCCATGACTTAATTGTAGAGAGGGCAAACCTGGCATGTTACTGAGAATTGGGTGAAGTGAGGGACTTTCAGGAATGTGACCTTCACATTTATGATTTAAATTTTGGTTTTTGCATCAGCTGAAAGCCCAGGGCAGGGGAGGGAAAGTGGCTGCTGTATTGCAGAAAGCCATGCAGGTAACCAGAGATATTATTCCTCTGATTACTGTGTGTGAGATCTTGTTTCTGATGGGTCAAACTTCTGATGGGTCAAGCTGCCTGTTAAATGCACTCTTAGTAGATCAGAGAGGGAGGGTTCCCTTTGGGTCTCTCTATTCAGAGCATTACTGTCAGAGGTCTTGAACTGATCTTTCTTGGTTGCCACTTCCGCCAATAGACCAGCATTTCAACTGTGAATAGATGGCTCAGGGCTTTTGGAATTTGTATTGTTTTAATCATGAGAGATGAAGCATACGTTGCTTAAAATTGGGTACAGTTGAAGCAGCCTATACGCCTAAGAAATACAAACATACATAGTTTACCTCAGTAATGGGGGCAAATGAAAGGTATTGTGCTGCAAAATATTTCTCCCCTTTTCTTTCCATTGCCCATTTTTGGTCTAGAATTTATGTAGTGCTGTACATGTTCAAATTAGTGATGAATTTGAACATATCTGCTTAGTATTGGAATATGTTTGGAGACTCATTTTTCTCTGGGGTCCTTCCAGGGACAGTGACATCAATGGTTGGGCCTAGAAACATTGATTCTCAGAAGCACAACCCACTGGCATCATACAGCTTCCAAAGGAAAGGGCTCCAAGAACATAGTGAGCACCTGAGCAACATCTCACGGGGAGGCAGGAAGACCTTTCACCTGTTGGGAAAGGAAGGAGTCCAGGCAAAACTCTGGAAACAGTCTCATCCAGCATTTAGAAATAGTGACTTCTAGGGACTTCAGGTACTCCCTTTAAGGGATAGACAAGGAAGAGAACAAAGTCTCGGAGATGGAATGATTTGAAATGACTGTGCAATTTTTGAACATTGATAAAATTATTAAGACAGTAACGCTATCCATGAGATTCCTTAATTATTTTTTATAAAGTAGAATCAAGTTGTTGTTTTATCATAACCGAACCAAATTAACTAATACATTTCATTCTTTTCCACCATTTATTATAGAAAATTTCATTGCATACGGAAACAAGACTATTTGGCCCTAATCTTTATCACACTCAAGAGCAGCTCCTAGAAAATGAGCGAGGAATACCAATCACAGGAAGCATATGAGAAGAAAACAGAAAATGACACAAATTAGAACTTCTCTCGGGAAAAAAAAGCTTTGGTTCACATATAGCACTTTCACTTTTTTAATATGCAGAAATCATGATGTCTATTAGTTCCACTGGCATCAGCCCATATACTTGGCTATTCCTGTGCAAATGTTTTAGGCAGTTGTGCAGAAATGCTGTACATCAAGAATGCTTTTAGAAATATAAATGTTAATAGTTTATTTTTATCAATTAAGAAAATGGAAAGTAAATCAACAAAAAGACAAATCCAAATCAAATCAATATTTGGGGTGACTACCTTTTGCCTCCAAAACAGCATCAATTCTTACGCTTGCACAAAGTCAGGGATTTTGTACGATTAGAGTCAGGTATGTGATTAACCAATTATACTAAGCCAGGGACTAATGAGCATCAATTTTATATGTACTATAGGTTGAAACAGTTATTAGCGTATTTTTCAGAGTATAAGACGCACCTTCCCCCCCCCCCAGAATGCGGAAATGTTGGTGTGTCTTATACACAGAATTCAGCAATTTTGGCCTGAAGCCCTGCCCCTGCATCCGATTTTCTTGAAAAATGGGCCTGTTTTTCTCAAAAATGGGATGTGCAGAGAGTTTAGGAGGCTTGCAGAGGGTTTTTGTGGGCTGGGGGAAGGCAAAAACTCTGCTTTTGTGAAAAATTTGCGGAAAAGGTTTTTTTTCACAAAACCAGTCGTTTTTGCCTTCCCACAGCCCACAGAAGCAGTCTGCAGGCTTCCCAAACCCTCTGCATGCTCTTTTTTTTTGCAAAAACGGGTGAAAACCAGGCCTGTTTTGGGGGGAAATTGGGTGCGTAGAGGGTTTGGGAGGCTTGCAGAATGTTTCTGTGGGCTGGGGAAAGGCAAACACTCCCCCATTTTTGGGAAAAAACGGGTGAAAAATGGGACGTTTTTCACAAAAACACGGTTGTTTTTTCTTCCCTAGCCCACAGAAACAGTCTGCAGGCTCCCCAAACCCTCTGTGCACCCCGTTTTTCACAAAAATGGGTGAAAAACAGGACCGGTTTTGCAAAAAACAGTGTGCATAGAGGGTTTGGGAAGCCTGCAGACTGCTCCTGGGGCCAGGGAAGACAAAAACTCATTTTTCTTATTTACCCCTTTGAAATCTTGGTGTATCTTGGTGCGTCTTATATACCGGTAGTCCGAAAAATACGGTAAATTGACAAGTACATACTGTACAATCAATTAATCATTCACCTAATAGAATCATCTCTAAAGATCTTTAAGTTGTAATAACAAGAGTGCTAATAGGTACAAAATTCAAAGAGGTGTTTTCAGTAAATGACAAATCTGGACTGTACAAATGAAGCTTATAGTAATAATATGAGCAAGCTACATAACAACATCCAATAATAATTTACTAATGTACAGTTTAATGAACAAATTAATATGTTGTACCAGTTCTGCTTTGCAGTCATGGCAAAACTTGCTCTTATATAACCTTAACTTAGCAACCACAATTGGGATTGGAAACACAGTCGCTAAGTGGAAAATCAGATGACCATGACTATGCTTTCAATTTTATTTTAGTTATTATTTCCATTCCCCCCATTCCTCCACCCTATGTAATGCTCATCTAGGTGGTGGAATAAATAGCAATAAGTGAATTAATGTTTTTATTTACATTCTTTGTAGAGAAAGAGATTACAGGAAAATAGTTAGGCACACAATAGGGAATATACTTACATCAAAAGGAATACACTAGTGCCAACTATTTGCCTGGCACAATCAGGAATAGAATTCATGAGCATGCTAGGCAAACAGCCTGTGCTAGTGCATTACTTTTGCTGTATATTCCCCATTGTGTGCCTGCTTACTGTCTTGTAATCCTTTTCTCTCCAATCTCTCCACTCTGCAAGCCAGGGGAAAATGGCTCAGGCACAGCACAACAAAGGCATGCTTTGGTTGCAAAATTTTTATTCAACATTATCATAACTTGAAAAGGTCACTGCAAGGTAGTTAGTAAGCAAGATCTACTTGTAACTTACAATCAGTTGCAGTAAAAACACAAACAGTAATTTAGGTTGACAAGAAAAAGTATCTATGAATGAATAGTGTATTTCTGAGAAATTAGGAATGCTTGAAGTGATACCCAAAAGAATAGGCAATCACTAACCATAAGGTCTGTAGAGATTCTCAGTCACCCAGGTCATGGTTGTCCCAAAGGTGCTTTTTCAGGAGACAACTGGACTTTCTTGGGTTTTTTTTCTTTTGAAGATGTTTCGCTTCTCATCCAAGAAGCTTATTTAGCTCTGACAAAATTGACGGCTCTGACAGCCCTACCATTCCCCACTATCCTGTCAGAGCTGAAGAAGCTTCTTGGATGAGAAGTGAAAGGTCTTCAAAAGAAAAAAGAAAGTCCAGTTGCCTTCTGAAAAAAGCATTCCTGGGACACTAACCATAAGCCTTGTGAATCAGTCAATGCTTGCTCTAGCTTTAAGAGCATTCTTGAAACAAAGGGGAGGTAACAAAGCTGTTCAATTTGGCAACATTGTGGTAGTGAAGTGGAAATAGCAACTGCATTTTTCACATGTACAATATATTATCAAATCATATGTTTGCTAAGGAGTATCTGGAAAAAGGAAAATAAATTTAGAATAAAATATCCTAGCTCTTGGACTGTAATTTTGGATGGTACTCTACTCTATGCTTTGGACAATTCTGAAAATGTCATTCTTTTTAGCTTTGACTACTGTAGTTATTGTTTTGTTTTGTTTCCATGCAGATAACAACTGGCAGCTATCTAATAACTTCTGTTTCCAAACAATATGTGACGTGTTCAATGCATACCCAACGCTGTAATCTGTATTTATGGTTCAGTAGTTTCAAAGGCTAGCAATCAAGTCCTGAAATAAACAGAATTGCTACTCCAGCCTAAACCAAATTGGTTTGAGTAACTGCCAGGTCTGGTAATTTTTGGAGACACAGCCAGAGTCTTGTTCCACTTCAGTATATAAAACTGGATAGAACTTTGAGGCAACCTCTTTAAATAAATATATCTGAAAACTAGAGTGCCTTTTGCTATCAAATATGGATGAAATATGACCAATATATAGATCGGAGAAAGCTTCAAATGGACACTTCAAATCAAGAACTTCTTCAGGTAAAGCACCTCTTATTCTTTTCCACTGGCACCCGAAAGCTGGTTTGTGAAACAACACGGAACTTTCCACTTCTCACCAGCTTTGCAAAGCAAGCATATTATTTTCACTTGGTTTTGTTCTAAGGCCACCTGCAGCACAAGGAGCTTCCAATCTAATATAATACTGTAAGTGTCACCTCATATGCAATAGCCTCTTTCATCTTAGAAAAATGTTAGAAGAGGACTTGGGGTAATGCAACAAGTCACCCCATCAAAACAAACCAGCCAATCTGGCATCGTAATTATCAACTGTATTAATACATCCATTCTTATTGCACTTTCAGAGCATCTGAAATAGTCCTGACGAATATAAAACACATAGCAAAAAACGTAGGTTTCAAAAATGTAGAGCTGTAATTTAATTGAAGAAATCTAAATCTTATAGGTTCTTAGAGAATTAGAAGCATGTGGGTCTAGTATAGAGAGAGAAGTGATGGCAAAAATGGAATTATTTAGGTGAAGAATTTCTGAAGGTGTTTTCTCCTCGTCTTTTCCCCTTCTTTGTATGTAGCTCATTCACTGAAAGGGATAGTTTGATGAATATGAAAGAATGCATGCTTTTAATGGGGTGGAAGAAAGTCCTATCTGAAATGGGAGACAAATCAATATGGAACAGATTCATGGATCTTCACTTTTAATAATCCTTTGTTTTGTTCTTAATTGTAAACCTTCTCATAAGCAAATGCCAACATCCTATCCTGTGGATTAATGTGGGATAGACAGCATCACCCAGTTTGTAACTGGGTGACAAACCATACCCAGAGAGTAGTCCTTAATGGTATTGCATCTACATTGTGGGAAGTAAGCAGTGGGGTATCACAAAGTTCCATTTTAGGCCCAATACTCTTCAATATCTTCATAAATGACTTAGATGAGGGAACAGAAGGGGAACTCATCAAATTCACAGATGACTGTCATATAATCAAAGTTGCTAAATTTTATGCCCTGCCTATAAGATCATTAGTTCGATATTCAATTTTTGTACATTTTTTGTCTATTTTTTATTAGAAGTCGTGAGACATAAGTCACTTCTATTTCATTTTTATTCTTTTGTATTTAAAATTATACTTTTGTGCGCCCCAGGTACTGTGGCTATTATGCCTAAACAGTAAGTTGTTTCTGCTTCCAAGATATCATGTTTCTCCAAAAATAAGACCCTGTCTTATATTTTTTTGAATCCCGAAATAAGAGCTTGGCCTTATTTTTAAGGAGGTCTTATTATTTTGGGGTGCACAGAGCAAGACGGGGCTCCTCTTGCCATCTTACCTGATTTCCAACTCTGTCTCCCTAACCCTAACCAGAGAAAATGGTAGAAACTGGCTGCACATGTGTTTTAATATTTTTGGGGACGGCTTATTTTCAGGGAGGTCTTATTTTTGGGGAAACAATTTGTACCTATACTACTAACAATGGAATGGGACAACTCGCCGCAGGCAACTTGTCATGGCCAACTCACCTTGGAGCATTTCAACAATTCAATTTAATCATTTAAATTAATTTTTAAAATATTTTAATTTTTGTCATTCACATTTCATTTTGCATCCTTTCTTTAATGATTCTATCCCACCATTTCTTTAATATTAGTGTAACTCTTGTCCCACAGCAAGTTGTCTCATGGTGAGTGGCCATGGGAAATTATCCTGTAGCGAATTGGCGAGTTGACCACAGTGGGTTGTCCAACCTAGACCCTCTAACAATATTCCAAGTAACAATCTAACTTCAGATTTTTTTTTCTTACCAAATGCCCTTTTTACAAATATTTCTGTAAAAATAGATGATCTGAGGTAAACATTTAACACCCATATAGGATCCTTTCAGAAAAGCAGAAATAATATCACCACAGCTGAATTCTTTATTAACTGAGAAGCTACTTTCAAACAGTAACTCTTAAATTTTCTCAATGCTAAGTAACAAAAAGGACTCTGCTGTCATTTATAAACATAAACAACTAATTCTTTCAATTCATAATGTGTGGAGATAGGATTCTAGAGATTCTCTTTTTTCTCCTTTTAAGGCATCTATTTCGCTGCCAGCCTTCCAAATGTTACACTTAACTTGGATAGCTACTAAATTTGTCCTTATTCCCTTCTGTAGCATGAGCAAAATAGCTGAATGATTTACCATGACAAAGATACCCCCTTGGTCTTTTGGAAAGTAAGCTAATCAGTTAATCAATTCTTACAGCCTGATGACTAAATAGAAACAGATGTCTTATCCAAAATGGAAGGTCTTGTGTAAATGATGAAACTGATCCCAAGAGACAGCAAAGCCTCTTTAATATATCTAAACAAGGATCTGACCTTGTTCACAACTCTAAGTGGCAATTAAGGCCACTAGGGGAATGGGCGGAATCCAAGATAATGTCTCTCTATCAATTAAAGATAATGTTGACCTTTTGATAGTTTCTTCAAAGGCCACGTGAGGCTGCTGAGTGAGGTCATCCCCCCGATTTGAAGTGAGATATCACTTCTGATGATATCTAGCTTTACGTCTTTATCGCAGGCCATCAAAGTGATGCTGTGGATTTGAAGTATGGAAGTCTGAATAGAGTGCGGTAGGCTTTGGTTCAACTCAAGAAAGACATAATGGCTTTGGATGTGTGGGCTTTCTTGTGTCATGGACCTTCCATTGTTGGATGAGGTAATACTGCTTCAGACAGTCACCAGGCACAATCTAGAGGTCCTCTTGGACTTACGGTTCCTGGTCAAAGGGTAAATGGCAGCCATGGCTAGGAGGGTCTTTGCACATTTCAGGTTGTGCACCAGCTGCACCCAATTCTATGATGGGAGGCCCCTACCCACTGTGAACTCCTATTTGGACTATTGCAATGCACTCTACATGGGACTATCCTTGAAGAGCATTTAGCAGCTTAAATGGTTGAGAATGCCAGAGTTATAAATGGTGCCAATTATTTGGGTATGTAACACCACTATTGAGCGAGCTGCATTGGTTGGCTATGGGCTTATAGGTTCAATTCAAGATGTTGGTTGTCATTTTTAAAAATCTTTCTTGTCTTAGGACCAATTTACTTGAGGGACTGTCAAGCAGGATGGACATGCTTTGAGTCCCATTAACTAAGGAATGCTGCGTGGCAGGGCTTAAATCAGGGGTGAAATGCTCCCGGTTCGGCCCGGTTCTCATGTGGCCTGGTTCACCATACCGGTTACAATGGCTGGCTGGCCACGCTCCCGAACCGGTCACCCATGGCCTCTTGCTCTCCCAGTCTCTGCTTTGCAACTTGCTTGCCTGAAGTGCTGCACCCCTGATCTGCCTGCCAGGTAAGCCTGCAAAGTTGCGCCCTACCTAGCTGCCCCTGCCCCAGCCCCACTGTCCCACCCTGCCTTCCTTACCCCATTCACCCCGACATGCTTGCCTGCCTTCCCGGTGTCCCCGTAGCCAGCTTGCAAAGGCTGCTTCAGGCAGGCAAGTTGCAGAGCAGAGACTGGGCGGAGCAGGACGAGCGAGCGGAGACCGGGGGGTTTCTTTTCACTCCAAGCAGCCTGGACTGGAAAACACATGACTGGGGTGGAGGTACTCCTTACCAAGCTCCAAACTGTTGCTGCAATCCTTCCCTGCAAGAGTGGTGGAAGTC
>JANHFT010000678.1:56560-68052 GCA_032467955.1 Pseudoxenodon macrops | reverse complement strand
TTTTCTTGTTTTTGTCCCCAAAAACTAGGTGTGTCTTATACTTCGGTGCGTCTTATACTCCGAAAAATACGGTATTTATCAAAAGAGATCTAAAATTGTGAGGCCTATAAAAAAATGGAAGAAACCCATGCCAACGTCCTTCAGCAAATTATTCTTCAAGGAAGAGGTTGCTAGAGAAAAAATGTTTCATTTCCATTTCCACTAATCATATTGGCAGATGTGAGCACGATCCCAATGATATAAATATCCAATATAAATACAATTTGATATGAAGAATTACCTGTTCTTCTTCCTCTTTGACTGCATGATGTACCACAGATGGTGATGTAGAATCAGTAGCTGTTTTAGAAGAAATATTTTTATGTGTACTATCATATGTGTTTTCTTTTGTGACATATTCCTGAGCAACATTTACCCCAATGGAAGCACTCCTCCCTGAGGACACAGCTCCATGTTGGCTGATGCTGCTTATTTGAAGATTGTCATGTGGTGAGACAGAAGGTGCTGATTCTGCTTTAAAATCCTTATTTATTTCAGATTTTAGATACAGTGTCGTATTGTCACTGAATTTAGGTTCTTTCACATTAGATGCAATCCTTTTATTTTTTGATAAGACAAGATTGATAACCTGATTAGTTATGGTATTATCTGTAATTGAACGAATGAATTCTGATGTTTGTTTTCTGACATTTGTGCTTTCTTGCTTGATAGGCTTGAGTGTTGATAAAATATTAGCTTCCTTTTTAGCCAGTAAATACACTTTTTCATTGCACATTACTAGAGTATTGTCTTTTATAGAAGGCACTTTTGCATGACTTTCATGGAGGTTGCTAGAATAAATAGGCAAAATACTGGTAGAATTGTTTTTGTTATTTTTCATATCAGTCAATGTTTTTAAGAGCTTAGATGCCACCTTGTTAGATGATTTTACAGGGACAAGGTAAGATGTTGATGACTCTGGATTTTCATGAACAACCCATTTGATAGGACTCATCTTATTTTCCATACTACCAGAGGTTGATACTTCTATAGCAGAGCTATTGACAAACTTCTGTGGTGTTGCTAGTATTAAAGAACTGGATACTTCTCCCACTGATTTTGTTTCCAATGATTCAGAAACAGGCATTTTCACTGTATTTATTGGTGATGCAAAAATTGGTACATTGATATTTTCACGTGTCCCTGAAGTATTTGAGGCTGCAGCTACAGCTGCAGCCAGGATTTTGTCCTGAATTACTGGTGGCAAAACAGAAACTGGAAGAGTTTTAACTTTAGCATGAGCAGGTATTTGAAGGTGATGGCCAGAAGGTAACATTGGTGGTTTTATGGAAAGTGGAGTATTTTCTATTTTCACAACTTTTGTGCTTGTGTCCAAACAAATTGGAGCAAAAGATTTCTGCAAGGATGATCTATCACCTGAATGACTACTCTGAATGCCAGAAACTGTTAATGTAATTGGATTTCGTTTTACAACAAGAGTTACATTTACTTGTTCTAGTTGATTTAAAGGCTTCGGTAAAATTAAACGCTTGGGTGCAAAAGTCTTTAATTTAGATATTTTAGCAGCAGCAGATGTAATAGTACTTGCAAATGAAGTTTTCGCATAATCATGAACAGATAGTGAAACATTTCCTTTAACAGCATCAGACACGACTGGAGACTGAACCAGAGGCTTCAAGTTGTTTAAAGGTTTAGAAGCTGGAAGCAATTTCAAAACTTTTTTTCCATCCAGCCGAGTCAATTGAACTAGTCGACATACACAATCTGTAATACTTAAAGAGAAAAAAACATATAATCCATTACTCTTATAACAAACACGTTTTAAATAAATATTTTGATTTTGTGAATATAATCAATATTATTCTACTTTAAAGTGGGATTTCTTCTAAATTCCAAAATTTAGAATACCATCTACAGTCTTTTAATGACTACTTACAGAAAAAAAAAATCATTCCATCTACTGTGTTAGTTTTATAAAAATGGAACTTAATGCAACTTAAGCACTAAAATGTAATTTAAACACTAACACTGAAGAAAAAATGAAGGCACACACTCCCACTGGTGATTATATCACTTGTCCATTCCTCCATCCAATAGCTGTTCTGTTAAATTGTTACCCTTTTTTGCTTTAAATAGGTCCTAAGATCTTATCATATTCTTTGAATAAATGAATTAAAAAAATGTTTAGCTAGAAGTTAGAAGAAAAACAGAACCTATCTGTTCTAGATAGTATAATAAAGGTGGGATAATTTGAATGCAGTGTAATAAACATGCAATGAAATCAATTGATTGATCAATCAATCCGATAGAAAGTCTAGAGCTATTTGCCTCCAACGTGATAGAAATGTTTTCAAATTTAGAGTATTGTTTTCACTGTCTTCCTTCGTTCTTTGAGATCCACAAACTGGGATTAGGCACAAATTGTAAGCATATAATGAAACCAATTTTGGACCTAATCCCAGTTCAGTCTTTTTCTGCACTGTACCTGCTCCAAATTACCCCAGGCTTTATTCTTTTCAACAATGTATTTACAATTTATATATATTTTTTCCTCGTGGCTGTTATTTAAACATTTGACATTCCAAACTCTGCAGATCTACTTAGTAGGATCCCACTAGTACACTCAGATCTGCTGAAACCACATTGCTTTTGCTACACTTTTGCCACTAAAGATTCAGTAAGATAAAAATGGCAGCCTTTTCCCCAACCACTTCATCGTTCAATGACTATCTAAGGGATAGTTGACAGGAAAAAGAAAAGTCAGGAATGGATTTCGACATGTTTCTCAAGAATCAGCGAGGAGCCCCTACAGTACAGGGCCTGCGAGGGAGCAGCGGGCACTATAGCAACTACGGGGCGTCCTGGGAGTTGAGCCCATGGCCGGGTACAAACGTGGAGGTGCTTTCGCCCAATTTAGAGACAGCGGAGCCCTCCGTCTTCGCAACCAACCGGGATAGTTGATGTGGTCGGGTGCCATGTCGCCCCTCCGCCCCTTTCCCTGCTCAAGCAGAGAGCTGGGAAGGAAACTGTCCCTCAATACTCACTACGATGGGATGTCAACTGCAGGGTGCCCCTCCCCGTTTCCATTCGTAGCTACTACCGCTAGCGTCATCTCGGACATTGCAACTGGGGAACTCCAGGATTAAATCCCGGAAGAGTTACCCCGATCCGAGACGACAACCACTCTTTTGCTAAGGGATAATTCTTAAATCCACTCTAATGGACGTGGGGAAAGCCTAATAAACATACTCTCTTGTCTTCGCTGTACAACCATAAACAGCCACTTCCTTTACACTTCCGTCCATCGCTTCCTACTTTCGTTTCTTAATAAAGGAGCGCCATTTTGCTACCTTTATAGCCACTTGGAAGGAGGGAGGTTTTAGCTTCCGGGAGTTATCAAGAAGGATATCCGGGTTTATATGAGTACTTCCTGTTTGGGGGAAAAAAGGGAAATTTGAACTCTTGTCTGGTTTTGATCATGATGCTACTTTTTCAGTTTGGCAGATTAATTTATTGTCACCTTAAAAAATTAAAAATGAATAAAGAATAAAGAAGAATAAAAATACAAAAGAATAAAAAATTAAAAAATGAATTTAAAAAGCCTTCCACTGAGGATCTGTATGCTGCACGAGTCAAAAAGTTCTGTGAAAATATCCAGACCCCTCACATCCTGGACCTAAATTGTTTCAATTTCTATCCTCAAAAAGACGCTATAGAGCATTGCACATCAAAACAGCTAGACACAAGGACAGTGTTTTCCAGAATGCCATCATTCTGCTTAACTAATTCCCACAACACTGTCAAATAATTTACTAAGACTGTATTACTATTATTCTTCTCTTCTTTACTAGTATCTATCTCTTCTCACTTATTACTATAAACATGTTGCTTGTATCTTTCAATTTATATTGTTTTTACTTGTTTCCTATATGCAATTTGATAGCTTATTAGTAACCTTCACTATCACTAAGTGTTGTATCTTTTTAGTCTTGATGAATGTATTTTATTCTCCTTATGTACACTGAGAGCATATACACCTAAGACAAATTCCTTGTGTGTCCAATCACACTTGGCCAATAAAGAATTCTATAATATTTACATATACATTTCTATTAATAGTTTTTAATTCAACTGAAAGAATAAATCCTTAACCTTTGGATAAATTACATATTACGTCACAGTAGGAATTAAATATACATTCTAAAATTAAATACATCAATTTTAGCTTTAGCAGGCCAAAAGTCATCAGAATTTACATTCTACATCTTCACACACCCCTTAAGTATGAAATCCAGCTGAATGACTTTGAGCCAGTCACTCTCTTAGCCCAACCCACCTCACAGGGTTGTTGTGGGGAAAATAGATGTTGAGACTGCAAGAGTGCAGAGAAGAGCAACAAAAAGTAGGGGACTGGAGGCTAAAATGTATGAAAAATGGTTACAGTAAGTGGGTATGTCTAGTCTAATGATAAGTACAGGGGGGGCATGATAGCACTGTTCCAATATTTGATGGGATCCTACAAAGATGGGGGTTGGGGTGTCAAACTATTTTCCAAAGCACCAAATGCCAAGACAAGAAACAATGGTTGGAAACTAACCAAAGAGAGAAGCAATCAAAAACTAAGGAGAAACTTCCTAACAGTGAGAGTAATTAACCAATGAAATAGCTTGTCTTCCAGAAGTTGTGGGTACTCCATCACTGAAGGCTTTCAAAGAGACTGAATAATCATTTGTTTGAAATTATATAGGGTTTCCTGCTGAAGCAAGGGGTTGGACTAGAAGACCTCCGAGGTCCCTTCCAACTCTATTATTCTATGTTCTGGGTTGATTGATTGGCCTACCCATTAGAAAAACAAACCACAAATATGGTGGATGCATTAGCTCTGGAGCTCTGGTCTCCCTTTCAGCCAAAACAGCACTGCAGTAGAGATGTTCAACCCAATAACTGAAGGTGGCAGTCCCACAATAATTTTGTCAGACCAATTGAAACCAAGCAGATTGCCAATCTCAACTGCATCTCAAGTCACCTCCTCCATCAACTTTATCTTGTCCTTATAGAACATTTCGCACCACTTGCACATTGTATTATCTAATATTTTGGACTACTTTAGCATCAGACTAATGAAACGTAGGCCATGCCATGAGGACTTGTCCTTAGCCAATAGTGAAGCAGGGACTTCTCATGCGAAAATATGGAAATATTTGGATGGGCTCTTACTAATTTAGGGCCCCCAAGGTTGTTGTCAGAATAAGAGGAAAGATATTAACATGCAGGTAGGTTTCGTTTAGTGCTGATAATGACTCTCAAGAAATAGTCACATTATTCAAAGTCACACTATTTGAAGTGATATTTCTGTGAAAAATAAGGCAATTGGCTGCAGCTTGATGAAAACAGACAAAAAATTAAACATAATGCATGTTTATTAATGAAATGTTTATTACATGCATTAAAAGATTAAAATTTTCTCCCATAATTTATCCCAATGATCCAAATTACTGCTATACCCAAAATTTCTGGCCCAACTTATCAGTTTCCATTTTCTTCTTTTAGAAATAGATTATATGTTATAATTGTTCAAAAAAATTATTCCCTAACTTTATTGGCACTGTTTGAAACAGATATAAAAATTAGAGTAGTATATTCATTTTTACTGCAGCAATTCTGTCAATTAATATTTGCAATATTGCCCAATTATCCAAATCTTTTTGTACTTATTGCAATAAATTATTGTAATTATCCTTTTATCAAGGAACATTTTGCTGTAAGCTAAATTCCCAAGTATTTTACCTTCTTTACTGTTTGAATTCCCAATTCCCCAGTTAACGTTATCAGCAGCCTACAAGGAGAATCGTTACAAGATGTTTTATCGTTGGCACCTACCACCAGCAAGATTGGCCAAAATGTTTCCTAGTCTTTCACCTGAGTGCTGGAGATGTAGCTATATACAGGGATCTTTCTACCATCTGTGGTGGACCTGCTTAAAGTTAAAAAGTACTGGCATAAAATAAGGGAGTGGTTGGAAGAAATTATTGAACAAAAGATTGAATTGAAGCTGGAACTCTTTCTATTAGGTCTTTCAGATGGCAAAATGGATAAAAAAACTTCGGTATATAACATTACATATATTAACAGAGCTAGGATCGTCCTAGCACAAAACTGGAAACAAGCCAATATTCCGCTAGAAGCAATAATAATAAGAAAGATCCTAGAATGTGCAGAGATGGACAGGATGACTATGGAGATGAAAGAAAGGGAAGAATCGGAATATTATCAAGTTTGGGGGAGATGGTATACCTGGTTAGAGAATAGGAATAAATTTAGGGAATAAAGACTATAATCTACATTATTTATATATTACATAGTGGTATATTATTACTATTATATTATTACATTATATTGTATTATTGAAGATAATAGGACTATACGGTACAAGTGTGTATATAACATAGTAGAACATAGATGACTGTGTATTAGATGATAGTGAATAGAATTTAGGTAAATATGAATGTCGCAGATACTGATATGCTGTATTAAGGGTTAATTTTGTTTTGTCATTTTTTATATTTAATTAAAAAATTGAATAAAAGAAGATTAAAGATTAAAAGAAATACAACTTCAATGTATTTTTAATAAAGTCACTGAGTAGGTATAGAAAACAAAACATTTCAAATATAATTACTGTAAGCTTACCGTGACAAAAACATTCTTTATTGCATTTCAAAATATTTTATAAATCAATATATATTTGATTTATATAAATGAATTTAGACAAAGTATTTTTTTAATCAAAACAATCAACTTCACCATCTTTGCCAGCTCTACTTAGCTTCATCATCCATTCTTGCATTGCAGGAATCTGTCAATCTTTTAATGTTTGCACATAAAAGAAGTCTCACTACTGTTATCATATATAAAAAAAGAGTTCCATGCTTTTTTGCATTTGTTTATACATCAAATCTAAAAGAACATCTAGTTTCAGTTGTACATTTAGTTTGAAAATACTCTTATCTTACCCCAATATTTCTTAGCTTTCCATCAAATATGATAAAAAAGAACCTTATATTTCCAGCCTATATTTTGCATATCCTTATACATATTTGACAACTTATCAGTTGTTAAATACTAATGACACATCTTATAAAAATTGTTTCAAGTTATAATTCAGTGTGAATTTCAATCCTTTACTCCACATATTCTACCATTGACAAAGTATTACATTATCAGAAAAGCCTCCTGAAGCCTGGAAGGGTGAAAAACAGTCCAACCTCTGTGCATGCGTGGGGGAGGCGGCAGCGCAGTGAGGCCTGTGCGCATGCGTGGGGGAGGTGGCAGCGCAAAGGTGGTTGTGCGTGCATGTGCGGGGGGAGGGCATTGCATTATGGGTGTAGACACGCATGTGCACGACCCCCCATGCTCTCCCCGCTTTTGGCACACAATGGCAAAAAGGTTAACCATCAGTGGTCTACTCTATTCCAAACCCTAATGCATGACTTTTTTTGGGGGGCCATGCAAATTTAAGAGATATCTTTTTGCCACCAGTATTGATGATGAAATGAAAATAACACCCTTGATAAACCGTTCATCCTAATCACTAAAATTCTGCCCAGTTGTGACAATTAAATTACAAAATGAAACCTTTTTGAGTTTTCTTTGAACAGAACCTTCCTTTTCTCCAATTTGTACACAGCTGGTATTTAAAACCCCAATGGCAACTGCATGTGCACTAGGCTCAACTGCATGTGTGCACTACTCTCACGTTAACTGAATTTTGGCTCGCATTAAACACCATCTAGTACAATTTATAATTCTCACTAAACTGAACAATATACAATTAAAACTTCCTACTGATGACTTGAATTAGTATAAGATAAATTCTTGAATTAAACGTTGCCGGTACCTGTTGCTCCACCTTTATGGTGATAACCACAAATATAACCCCACAAAACCATTTCTTCCTAGTTATTTACATCGTCGTGCGAATATAACAGCAATTAAGACAGACGTTTAAATTCGCAGCGTGGTGGTTGCGTGAGGGTAACTGTAATTAGGCAAGGATATATGAATGTATATATGGGGAATGCCTTCCCCATAGCCCCGGCCCGAAAACTTTAACCAAGTGACAAGCTTCTCTTAGAGATCCCTCCTAGAGCTGGTCCGCTGATTTAAATCCTTGAGGCGGGAACCATTTTTTGTAATAGCCAATCGGTATAGAGTCAGATCTTGAAGGGCATTTTTTTCACCCGGTCACATTGCAGGCCGTTGGACATCTTGGCTGGTTGAGAACTTGTGGCGCGCTTTTACGAAGTTTCCCCTCAGCTTGGCTTCCGAGCTCAGCGGGGCCTTTTCCGGGCTGCTAGAGGGGAAGGCATTCAGACCTCCTGTCTTCGGTTCTCGGACTCCTGCCGTCTTCCAGAGGCGAAAAACGAGCGAGGCCGACTCCTTCCCTTCGTAGGAGGCAGCTTTGCTCTCCAGGATCGTAGTCCCGGTGTTCCCAGCAAAGGCTTTTGAGTGCGCGGGTCCTGAGAGGATTCGTGGCGGAGGGAGGTTGAAAGGAAAACGACAATTGTTTAGGGTGTGTATCTTAAAACCTTCACGTTATTATTAAATTGCTGCTCTCCCTTCGCTTGACAGAATGCTTTCTTGAGCCCTTCGTGTGTATAATGTAATGTTATATTATATTATATTATATTTGTGAGTATGTGCATAATTTGGTATTTGTTTTGCCGTGTTTATGTAGTGTATATTGCAGGTGGTGTCCTTTTGACAGCTGTATGCAACGAAATTTCATTTTAATGTATGCTAATTAGTGTACATTTAAAATGACAATAAAGTTATTCTAAGTGTGTGTGGGGAGGATGGCAATCTCTCTCATTAAACCTGGGTTACTCCTTGGGACAACAGTTAAACACTTCAGGTCCCTCATTTCCTTGGGCAGACAGACACACTGGGGAAATAGGAAAAGGGAGGGCACCAGCCCCAACCTTGAGTACTTGATCAATGAAAGGACTTCCTTAATATGCTATTGATAAGTGTAGGATTATAGGTTCCATCATTTCCAAACTTCAAAGCCACAGAGTAGGCTTCTTCGAGTTGCTTCACTTACATTTAGTTGTTTTACCATTTTAATAATTTGCCTAACAGAAGATACTCTGGGCAGGAGGAAAGGTGTCACAGTTTCACATCTGAAACATCCACTTTTCTGTGTCCTATCCAAGGCCTGTTAAGAGGGTTAAGTTAGTACGGTTGCTGCTAATCAGTAGAAATCATTTTGATAATTTATCCATAAATATATTTATTATGAAGTCTGGATTAGTATTTTCAGATAAAAATATTTTAATTGTTCTGTATATCCTCTGTTTCCCTTTAAATAATCTATTATTTATACTATGATATTATTAAGGATTATTGCAAGATTTGTGAAATTGCAGTTGGGGGTTAGGTTAGTCAATAGTAGCTAAAGATCCTGATAATACTTTTCAAGACTAATGCATTTTGCTTTTGTGAGATGCAACTACTGAATAAGTGAACTCAGTTTATTTCTTATGCTAAAATTTATGATTCGAGGAAGATTTATGGGAACTGAAAAGAAAGGAATTAAATGATGTAGCGTTTTTGCTTATGTCATTGCAGTGCAATGCAAAGGGCTTCACGGCTGAAGAGAGAGCTGCAGTTACTGGCCACAGAGCCACCCCCAGGAATTACCTGCTGGCAGAATGGAAATCACATAAATGATCTTCGAGCCCGTATGTATATACTGCAAATACATATATATATATGGCAATCTGTATGCTGGAAGAGAAAAATAAATTATGCAAAATAATTTCAGGGCCTGCTTTGCTGGAAAGGTTGTTAGGTCTTTGGATTTGACTACAAAAGGGTACAATAAAACATATGGCAAAAATACAGACCCTCATTGTTTTGTAAAGCCTTTGCATCTATTGTGTGTGTCGCTATGTACTATGAAGAATCATTTTGCAACTGAATCTGAGGCACAACACAATCTTAAATACTTAAGAAATTTGAGCCCATATGATTTTTCTCCCCATTCTGGCTCTGTCCCTGCCCCACATTTATCTTCGGAATAAATAAACCTCCTTTGCTAAGGTAGAAGAAAGATGTGTGTCTATGTATTTTGTGTGTATGCAAAAGATAGAAAACAATCATTTTATAATAGGAAATAGAAAAGTTGCTCCCTTTTCAAGTAGTTGTTGTAGTTCCTTTTTTTTTTCTTAGCCCGAAACCCTGTACTTGAAATTGTGGAAATCCATTGTTAAATGTATCATAATTTATTTTCCAACTTTGAATAATCAGTAATTATCAGACTCTTTGGTGCTCTTCTTTGTTCCTAGTCAGCTGAATTCCTTGAATAGAACAGATGTTAAAGATATTATTATACTACTGTCACTTCTTAGATCTAACTCTGTTTTTATAATAAGTGCAACGTTATTTAAAGAGGGTCAGTGTTAACATAATTTATATCTCTTTTAGAAATACTAGGTTGCACAAATACCCCATATGAAAAAGGAGTTTTTGCTTTGGAAGTAATTGTTCCTGAAAGGTAAATGTTGAATCTGTAATTTTTGAAATTTAAAACAAATGGCCATATAAAATGGTCATATTAAGTATGAATTTTCAAAAGATTGAACTAGGAACCAGAAAGTTGTCAATGAACTTCTCTATAGCAAATTCAGTAACAAGTAATTGGGATTTATAAATTGAAAATAAAATTGACTTGATAATAAAGAACAGATTAAAAAGTTCCTTTTCTAACAATGAGAACTATTTCTGAAATAGGTATCCATTTGAACCTCCAAAAATGTGCTTTCTTACTCCCATTTACCATCCCAACATTGATTCAGCTGGAAGAATTTGCCTGGATGTTCTTAGATTACCACCCAAGGTAAATGTACTGCATTGCTTCTATTATAGGTTGTGGTTCTATTATTCTTAAGAGAATGGGCCAGAAACATTAGTTAAGAATCTCATTCTCCAAGGATGGTTTTACTAGGATGAAATTTATAACACTCTGGAATAATGAATAGCAGGGATTGCACTCTTTTCTTCTAAAGTCCTCTGACAACAGGACTTTAATTTTATCTGTGGCTCCATTATCTGAAATAGGCAGAAGAAATAACCTTGAGGAACAGGAGGAAGAGACAAGACAATGGTCAGATAAAATCTGGTCTGGGGCAGAAACATAATTTGAGAAAGAGTCTCAGTCATGACTCCCTAGTTTTTATTTTATTTATTTATAAAATTTAATTGCTGCCCATCTAATTTCCAATGACTCTGGGTGGCTTAGTTCTCATGAAGATAACGGGAAGGAAATAACATCCAAACTTGAGATTCTGCTACTATAACCTTCTAATATAACTAGCATTAGGTCCTCTGGTTTCCAAGCCTACTCTATCTGGGAGGGTATGCTGTATTATTTTAGATAAAATTACACTAACAGGGAGGTCTATGATAGCTGCTATGGTTACTGATATAAA
>JANHFT010000678.1:21496-53632 GCA_032467955.1 Pseudoxenodon macrops | reverse complement strand
TTCACCAGTTTGTGCCAACATGTCTCTCCTAATAAATTGGAACTTTGAGAAATGCTTTGCCTTGGAGTCTGATTTGACCAAGGATGATATTTGGAACACTGACATTCCTGGCCTTCTAGAAGACCCTAAAACCTGCTCTGCTGCTTGGCCTAGGGCCCCGACAGAGGCTTGCTTCATTGGGGGTGACTGACAGGAAAATTCTCATCCTGAGGTTGCCATCATCTTGGTTTTAACTTTTAATATTTTAATTTTAAGTGGATGGATGGATTGATGGATCGGTGAACTCTGCTTCCTGATATAGGTGTCTGCTTTTTGCACTGAATGATTGTCATATCTTGGCATACAATCCTGATATTCTCTAATTCATCTTTCCTAGTACATTTCCTCACTTGAGGCAGTATAGTAGGATTTGGATAACAGGAAACTTTTGAATCATAATTTAGAGAAGACTGGAGCTGAATTACTATTACTATAACTTTTAATTATATAATACATATAATAAACAAAAACTGAACAGCTGTAGTAAAAATACTTTTTCTGTTCCAATAAACAAGAGTATGCAGCCCCTCAGCTACATGTTGGTTCTGCATGATCCAGGTTCTAGGTCAGTGGGCAGAAGGGACCAGTTTTAATAGTTTCACATTTCTTTCAAGGAAGTAATAGCAACCTGCTGTATTTTGACTCCTTTTGCTTTTCCCAACAAAGGAAGAATTCAGGAGGGAGAGTTGGAGAGTTGATAGACTAGGCTTCCTACTCTTCTTCCAGCAGTCATAATGGGAGAAACATTGAAAGTGTGTGTCTGTTTGTTTGAGAAAAAAGTAAATTAGAGTACATGGACTTGAAGAGTAAGACAACAGTGTAGAAATAATACATATGTATATATGTTTGAATATTTAAATATGTATATTCATATTTGGATATGATAGCCAGTGTGGACTTTTAATTTAAGAGAATTAAATTAAATTTAAGAGCCTGTTTTGCGAAAAGTATAAAGTAGTTTTTAGTAAATAATAATGTGTTTTATTTGTGTACAAACTTACGCAATATTACTAGGGAGAAAAAGGTTTTGTAGTTACACAGTTAAAACACCAGGAGGCACCTGGTCCTTAAAAATATAGTACTGCAGTAGTTGTGCTTTTTTCTTCTAACCCAAGAAAACTCAGAAATTAAAATTTTATTTTTTGTATTTCAAACTGACATAAATAAAATACTGGGTTTGTAATTTGTAGAAGAAACTTTCTGTTTATATTTATATTATAGTGGTATTATTTCTTTCCAGAATTTCTCCCTGACTGGCCTTTGTGAGAATTTGAGTCATCATAATAAAGATGTACAGAAAGTATATAAAAACTTTTATGACTTGCAAAACATTATGGATTTCATACTGCAGGAGTGTCAGAAAATAATTTATTCATTCCAAACAGAAATATAATTCTGTGATAGGAAACAATGAAGGAAAACTTTTTTCTGCTATTTGTGCTACTAAAATTGATAAATTGTAAAATACAGTGCCTAAAGAATGTGTTGCAAAAATATAGTGTCTTGTGTATTTAAAGAGCAGAAAATTCATTCTGAAGTTCTAAGCTGGGAAGCTTACATTCTTGCAAGATATGAATAAAGTTATTTATTCTTTGAAACAAACTGGGAAAAGAGAATGAAACAGTTTTCACATCTCATTGTTTTTCTTTGATACTCTTTCAGCCTTTAGAAATCACCAATGAAGAGAATCATAAAAGCCAGGCTGAGTTCCCAAAAGATTCCAGTATTTCCCAGAAGAGGAAAGGAAGCAATATCAGTGGATTGTCCAAAAAATGTCGCTTAGAAACATAATGATTTCCTGCTATAGTATTTCAGTGGCTGTCACTGTTCGTTCTTAGTCTAATTTTCCATTCTTTAAATATGCTTAATGCAATTAATGTACTGTTTACTCATTATGTAATGGTAGTCTTTCTGTATCAGTGACATGATGTTTGGTGTGGCATATGTCTTTTAAAAATTTTTAAATCTTACTTTATTTCTGTAACATACTTTTTAAATCTTTCCATAAAGAGTATGTTCCACTGCACTTTACGTATATTTAGAATGAAAGCAAGAATCCATAATTTGAATTTGTTATGACTGATGTTATGAATGGTTTGTAAACAGTTTCTTTTGATAGTTAAAAGGCTGTGTGGTTTCTTCATCTTCACTTGCTACAGTATGAATAAATATTAAAATGTATATATTTTGCTGTTCTTCAGCTGTTTTGTAACTCATAGTCTATTTTTGGCAAGCTGCATATTCATCTGAACATTTCAAACTTTCAAGGTGAATCCATACATGTACATACGGTATTTAATCTATAAACATATTTTCATTAGTAGGAAAAATAGTTGTAGAATAGTTGATTAGATGGAGAGAGGAACTGTCAGAACCGTATGAATGCTTGAAATTTATCTCATTTGGACTTGGGGATTTTCCTCACCTGACTTAGCTTTCTTTCTAGCAGAACTACAGTATATTTTTATGTGATATGAAATTACACTGCAGAAAAGGTGCTGTTATACAGACTACATTAGAGAAATTCCTATCATTTCGTATTTTATATAGTTTGGGAATCTAAATGTTTAATTTGCAGTTATATACCTCTTTTAGAATCTTCAGATATTTAGATATAGATAAGGCACTAGAAGAATTATATCTTAAATATCTTTGCAGCTACTTAATCTTAAGAGATGTTTCTTATTATATGCTTCTTATTATATGCTTCCTTTAAAAAATCACTGTAGTTAAGTGAATCTGGCTTCCCCCATTGACTTTGCTTGTTGGGAGCCAGTGGGAAGGTTATAATTGGTGATTACATGACTCCAGGACAGGATACATGCCATTTGCTAAGCAACTGAATTTTGATCATGTGACCATGTGTATGCTGCAATGGTTGTAAGTGTGACAATTAGTCATAAGCCACGTTTTCAGTGCCATTGTAACTTTGAATGGTAACTAAATGAATGGTTGTAAATTTAAGACTACCTGTATTTTTGTGTTTTAAATTTTTTAAGATGCTCAGAGTCATATGTGAGTTGGTAGCTATGTAAATTGATTGATTGAATGAATGAATAGCTTTACAGCTCAGAAATTTTTTCCCTATGATTTTATTGGTGGAGGGGGAATCCCAGTTTCTGCTAAAGTCCCAGTGGTGTGCCATGTGTCTGTTATCTTTTCCCTTGCAGAGAACAAAGACACTTTTTTTTAGCAAACATTAAACTTTGTCTTTCCCCAATTTCTTAAGACTGCTTATTAATCCACTTTTTGGCTTGTGCAGTCAGCCCTGTGAGCTAGTCCAAACAAGAACCCAACCACGAGTATTAACACTACATTTATTGTAAGAGTACAGTAACAGAATCATGCAAATCTGAAAGCACATCTCTCCCCTCCCCTTTTCCTTTACTGTCCAGGGAACTAGGAAGGGTCCCTTCTGAGGCGCTTTCCATACCACCATTTCTTCAGAGGACTGAAATGTATCTTACCTGACTATTGCTTTGGCTGGGCTCTTCTTCTCCCTGTCTCTCAAAAGTATTCCCACAGACCATCATACATGTCTTCAATTTCTTACTCTGATTTTTAGAAGTTTCCTTGACAAAGCCCATGTAATCTCTGGATTTATTATCCCCTACCATATTCTAAATATTTTTATACCTCCAATTGTAGATTTGTATTTTTTTTATATCCCACCATGTTCTAAGTTACTTTGATAGTTCCAATTATTTTATGTACCTTTGTAGCAGTATTTTAGTATTGATTGCAGTATTATTTAAATGTTTTAAAAATTAAAGTGTTGAAAAAAAATGATGAGATTACTTAACATTCCAGTCCCTTATAGATTTAATTATCTTGATTAAAAGCAACATCCTTTGATCTACATGTTTATTTTTTCAGTTATCTGAAATCACAGACTATTAATACTGCACTTAAGCCTTCTTTAAACCCAACTGACATTAAAGAAAGTGCTCATTTATTCATCTTCATTGAACTATACATGAATAGTAAAAGCTGAGATTAAAAAAATTGGGGGTGGGAGAGAAAGTTTTCTGAGAGGATATGTGTGATGCCTTAAGTTTAGTTTAGCTAAATAGTTTATCTAGCTTCTGCCGTGATAACTTCCTTATTAAAATAAAATCTTCTCTATTTTTGTTTGAGGTATAGTCTATTTTTTATCTTTCTGTATGACAAAACATTTTACTTGAGGAATTTTCATTTTCTCCATGCCTAGCATACTTCAACATATCTGGCCATTTAGTAGTTCTCAGCATATACATACATGTGCATGCACACACAGATGACCAGATCATAAATGCATTGGTCAATCTTATTTCTTACCATCAATCTTACTACACTGTTCAGATTTATTTCACTGTTTTTGAATTCCACTTCCTATTGAATAATCCCCAAAAGGACAGTTCCTAGAATGTAATTTCCTTTTTGGAATAACCCATCATCTGAAACCAGCTAAATGAATTGTCTCAGACTGGCTTTTGGGGATCCAAGGGGAGGAGAACACAGTAAGACTTGCAAAATGGGATAATGCAGCCAAAAACAACAGTTTTTAGAAAGATTACATAAACCATAAGCAGGGAGACATACAGGTAATACTAGAGATTAACCCCTTATATGAAAACAATATACATGTTTTTCCGTTTCCTGAAAGAAGAACAAATGCATGTCTTATGGTTATGGGGGACATGCAATGTTAGTTCATATATTAACGTATAATTTATAAGTGAAGTCTTGTAATCAAAGTCATAAAAATAGTATAAAATTTATTTTTTTTATTTTTCTATGGTCTTCAATAAAGAATGTTTTACAAATTATACAAAAAAAGAAAATTAGGAGTATAGAAGGGTCATGAGGGAAGGTAGCTATATATCTCTATATAAATATATACATAATATACAAACATGCTGGATATTGCATTTATGGCACAATGTATGTACAGATAAAAGCATATATGACATTTAAAATCATTTCACCTGATACTTTTGTCAGATATAAAATGGTATCTTGCCATGATTTTGAACTTTATCAAAGCTATATAATTTTTTTTCTACAGCTTTTCTGTGCGTTATTTGACCCTGACTTCAGCAGCAACTAAGAGGATAATTATTTTTTTTCTAAATATTGTCTGGTTTAATCTTATTTGAGAGAAGATGAAAATCAATGTTCTCTCAAGGGATACAAAATCAAAATAATTCAAATGATATCCAAACCCAAAGAACCTGGAATAATTCAGCTACATGTTTCATATTTTTAATAAGTGCATTTATTTGCCAGGAAGACAGCAGAGATCAAGATATTGAACAATTAACAAATGACTCAGGTTTGTGTGTGTATATGTGCGCATGAATATTCTAGTGATTTTCCATCAATGCAGGGTCTGGCTTTTTTCAGATGAACCAAATGTTGATTCATTGGCTGCCAGCTGCACCTGATGTTATAGTAGAAAATGGCAAAAAACACCCTTTACATATGCTGGATTTGCTTAATGACCATTTCATTCATTTAACAACCATGTGATTCTCTTAACAACCATGGCAATTCACATAAAGTCTGTTGTGAAAATGATCATAAAATTGAGCCAGGTGATATGGAGGTGACACCCACCTAATAATTGCAACTTGCAACCAAACTTCCAGACTCAATTGTGGTCATAGGCTGACTACACATACATATACATTTCCAAAATAATTAGGCTGTGGACCCTGTCTACACAGAAATGCATTTGATTAACGTGTGTATGATTGTAGCCTAAATGTTCTTTATTAATTATAACCATTTTCTATTGGGATGGTAATTCAGCCAAACTTTAAAATTTTGAACTGGGTTTAGTGTGTTGAGAATGCTATACAATACAATAGTATTTGTGTTATTGTCTATTTTTGAAGACCAGTAATTATTAACCAACAGTTAAGAATTTTTCTCTAGAAAGGGATTTCACTGAATTCAGTGGGACATTTTTTAAAATAATCATATTTGGGATTGTACTATATAATTCCCAGAAAAACACCATTTTCATTTTTATTGTTTTACTTCCATATTTTCAGTTTTCTCTCCTTTATGAAAGCAGACCTACCATTATAGTCTGTCTATATTATGTAACTAAATGTTAATAAGAATTCCGTGAAAAAACCTCATATCCTACATGCATTATTAGTGTTGATAACTATCCTTCTTAGCAAAAAAGAGTGAGTAGTTAATCTGGGGATATACCATCAACCTGTAGCTTTTAAATGCCTGAGAACATTTAATGTACCTTCTAAGAATGAATTTAGCAATACTGCTACCCAAAATTACTTGTACATAAACCCTCTAAAGGTTTCAATTGAATATAATGGGATCTAGCTCTATATTATCCTTTGTTGCTCTCATAATGAATTACTTCTCTTTGGGAAGACAAGCTATATGACCTTTCCAGTCTTACATTGAAAAAAAAGCAATTAAAATTAAAATTTCTAAGCCAAATTTTCATAGCACTATGTTCAAGCTTAAACTTCAGGCTAGTTGTGTTTGTTATGAATGGTCACTGCACTAGCAATACCGGTAGTACCACACTCTTAGACTTATATACCACTTCATAGTGCTTTACAGCACTCTTTACAGCAGCTTACAAAATCAGCATATTGCCCCCAACAATCTAGATCGTCATTTTATTTACCTCAGAAGGATGGAAGGCTGAGTCAATCGATCAGTATCGAACTCCTGGCAGTGGCCAGAGTTAGCCTGCAATACCAAATTCTAACCACTGCGCCATCACTGCTTTATTTGTTGAATCATTTATTTATTTGATTTTATCACTGCAATTTGACTCCCAGTGGTTCTGAATAAACACTTTTAAATACATGCTTAATTACATGTAGGAGTATGCAGGAAGCATTGTTTTTGACTGATTAAAGTGGCTATGTCTCCCTGTATGATTATTATTATGTGGAAATTTTTCCTCTCTCTACATGTGGATACATGTACAGTCACACATTGCAGTGAATAAACATGAATGGGTAATCTGTTTATGATTCATGTGCTTTTTTGACAACAGTTCTAAAAGATGACAAGATTGTTATGAGACAGAGACATTGCTTTGTAAAGATTGCTTTTTAGTCAAAAACCATGGGAATAGAGCTGAAATCACATTTGTTTTCTTGAAGTTTCTACTCAGGTTAATCCTTTTTATTTGATATTCATTGACTAAAGTGAACATAAAAACGAAGAGCTATAAAACGGTGTAATTCGTAAAAGGGCAGAATTGCCAGAGTTCTTGTTATCCTGGGTTTGCTATTTTTCTTGGACTTCACAATAATTATGAACTTTTATTTGGGGGTGCCTTAATTTCATAGGCAGATAGGTATATCTTTATCAGGTTTCACGTTGCTGCAGCAGGAGAGGAGGAGGCAGACCCCAGCAGGCTAGGTTGCAAAGGAATTGCTGCCATTTTGCTGACCTTGTTTTGAGAAGAAGAAATGCAGTGAGTTACCTTTCCTCCCAGAAGAGCCACTTGCTCAAGCTGTCGGTGGCTCCAGAAGAGAGTCTTGTATGATTCATTTATTTACTGAGAGAATGTGGATTGGCTCTTATAAATGAGATGTGAAGGCTGGTGAAGGGGTTTTTGGGAACAAGGCAATCCAAAGGTTGCTCTTTGCCTGTTCTCTGGCTTCCGATGCAATTAGCAGCTCATCATCGGCAAGATAGGAAGGTTGGGTGGAGAAGCCACTGACATGTCCTCTGGCACCTGCTTTTTGCTGGCAAGGGATCAAAGTCACTGAGGAGAAGCTGTAGGCATCTAGAACCGAAGAACACCTGGGAGGCACTCTAAAGAGATCTGGTGCTTCAAATATATGATCCATATCGGAGAAAGGAACAAGAGCTTGAGTAGAGTCACATGAGCTCTTCTCTGTATCTTCAGAAATACAAGACTGGGCACAGCTTTCCTGGACCTGACTCTTCTGCTTCAAAAGGCGCAAATCATCTCTAAAATGGGGGTTAAAGAGTAAATAAAGCAAGGGATTTACGCAGGCTGGCAGGGGTAGCACCACCAAGAGCACAGACTTGATGACTTCGGGGGTGATGAGAATGAGGCTAAGCATGGAAGAGAAGGTGAGAAAAGCCACCGGGCAGTAAAGAAGGCAGTTGGTGAAAATGAGCCAAGCAACATGTTTGATCATAGCACAGTCCCAGACAGAGTCAAATTCACCTTTCAGCAGGTTGCAATAGAGGCGGATGTACGTCACAGTGATAATGAGAAAGCAAAGCGTATTCATTAGCACCAAAGCTACCATGAAACCCAACATGGAAGGTTTCCCATCAGGAAGCAGGTGGGGCAGGCAGAGAGGGGACGCCCCGTATTCCCCAATGGAGAAGAGGGGCAACATTGCAGCCACTGAAGAGAAGATCAAACAACTTAGGGCACCTGCCTTGACAGTGCCAAAGGAAGGAGCCTTTCCGTACGTCCGCATGCACGATACTGAAAAGCTGCACTGCACTGCAGCAAGGGTTAAGAGAAGAATGGAAGCTTCTGAAGCGAAAACAGACAGGAATCCAGTCACTTGGCACCCTGCACCCATCTCCCACCTGGCCCCGTATTTTGCAAAATGACCAAAGGTGACTGCATCCACAAACGCTAGAATAGCACAGTATATCCCCGTCAACATATTGGCTCCAGCAATGGACCCAATGATAAACTTGATGGGGGACAGATAGCCTGGCGAGGCAAAGACAACCACTGCAACCAGTCCATTGCACAGCACAGAAACCAGCATGATCAACCAGACACCCAGGCGAATGACCCAGCTTTCAAACAGGTGATCGCAAGGCTTGAAAGGACCTGGAAAGAAAGAAGGAGCCAAATTACTACAAAAGGGAAGGAGAATTCACTGCAACAATAAGTGGCATTAAAAACTGCTGAGCACCCATTCAAAAATGTCTTATCCATATCGCCTCACTTGCTTTTACAGATGATGATGATGATGCCAGCAGAAGGTTACCAAAATAGAGAGCAGCTGTTCCGAGGCCAAAGGTACAAAGCAGAGCCATGGTAAATTGTCTTAATTCACCATTTTAAGGTCATTGCTGCAATCAAAGTTTAGCAGCTGACCTTTTCAGAGAAAAACGGTTCATTTGGGATATTACATTTGGCTTCCACTAATTGTAGGAAGAAACAAATAAATAAATAAATAGAAGAGTAAAAACTCTTCTAGATTACTGAAAAATCTGCTTAGTTTCATCTGTGATTTCAACAGATGCTGTGTTTACACTTTGTGCTATGTCAAAGTGTGGTTTCGTTTTGGATTAGTGTGTCGGGTGTGATTTCTAAAGTATGTTTTAAGGCTTATTGTGACATGATTCCCCCCCCCTCAATATTAGAAGTTAAAATTTTGCTGTACGTAAAAAAAGGTAATCAAATTGTTGCATTCATTACATTATTTCTAACGCAGTGACAAATACATTTCTTATTCTCCACAATAGCACTTTTTCATGCCATTTTTACTTCCAGGTATTTTGTGGGCTTTATGTGTCTAGATCAGGGATGTCAAACTCACGTTGTCACGTCGTCATTGTTGTAAATTATAGTGTATGTATTTTGGTAATATTCTTACCGGGGCTGGGTGTACATTGGATGTTGGTACGTAGCTTTGAATCATCAGGGTCTGCCTGGAAGTCATCCATGTCTAAGTCATCTAAACAGTAATAAAGAAAGGAAGAAATACAAGCATGTTAATACTTAACTTGCTTTTATACTGAGAATGAAACATTTTCCTTATTTTCTTAAAACCATGGCTGTTGAAGTGACATAAACATCAACTCTGCTGTATTATACTACTTTACTGGATCTCATACAGCTCATCTTGAAAAAAAATGTTTGTGACTTAACATGCTAGGAAACTGAAAATAAACCGAACATATATAATAATTGTTAAAAACAAAAGGACAAAAACACATTTCTAGACTTGGAAATTGTCTTTGATTGAAAAATTAGTTCTATTGAGTTACATCCATAAATAACTACTCTTGTAGAGCATTAAAAGGTTGCAGTCTCAAAGGAGATATAGCTACAGTATGTCCCTTAATACCAAATTGGCAGGAATCAAAGGATATTTCTGTGTTTACCCCCTGAAATTTTGTTGCTTAGTTCTAAAGGGGCATGTTAGATGAATTCCAAGTCAGAAGAGAAAGTACTTTCAGAATTCTTTAAATATATCCCAGGAAATCTAGAACCACATTTTGCTCTTTAATTTAAAAAAAGTATTTTTGTGCATGTCTAGCTTGCCTTATGAACATTTTCTAATCTTTAATTTTAGATTTTATGATAAGAGCATTGGGCCGTTCTATAGTAGTAGCATATCACTTCTGGAAAGTTTTCTTAATGTAAGGTTTAGCCACTAGTCCTGAATCATCAACAAGTTAGGTCCAATTCTAGAGGCGACTCCTGTGACGTAGGCTAGCAAACAAACTGTGTATTGCACAGGTACAGACTCCAACAAAGAGAATATTTATAGTTCAGGGTTGAAATGAGATATCCTTGGTGCTCTCTGAGCTTGGTTGTTTTACTGCAGACATTTCATTACCCAAATTAGGTTACATCATCAGAGCTATCCAGGTACAGACTTTCATCAGATGCAACTTTCTTTCCTTATTCTGGAATGAATGAAAAGCTGTCTCTGTAGATTTTCTACTTTTGTCAATAAAATGATGTAAATCCTACCATTAAGTATTTTTTCCAGTGAAGTTAGTTTTTTGTCTTCAAGTGAAAACTCACACAACACATAATATGATGAATATTTCCCAGGAAGTTTCACACACATACACACACACAATTTCAAGTCACTGCTACTTCCTTACAAAGGTAAACCCAGATCTACCTCAGCTGAACTAGGAAGATGCTGGCACCCAGAGAAGGACCTGTTGCCCAGTAGTCTAGACTTCGTTATTTATTTTCTTGAAGGTGTTGAGAACATGATTTGGGGCAGTTTTAGAAAAGGTGCATATTCTTTTCCCACAAACATGCTGCCAGAAAAGTTATACAAAGGGAGCCATACAGAGCTTCCATTGAACTTGCAAGCAAAAAATGACCTTATATGCTATTGAATGCATAGCAAGACTCAATGGTCTGATGCACACTATATGTAAGACCCCTTCTTTTACTGGCTTGAATCAACTCTGTTTTCTAGTTCTGACTGTGGCTGAACTAAAGGTTTTCCAGGAAGAGAAGAGAGCAAACCCTTCTTCCCAGTCATTGGCAAGCAGATGCAGAACCACAAGACTCCACTGTAGATGATAAACTAGTGTGCTCCTTGATACCACAAAGTTACTGGTAGTGCTGGAAGGTGACAAAAGAAAATGTGATTATACTCATGTTGGAATAGTCAAAGTGGGCATTCTGCTTCCCAAAGAGTGGGAATTATTTTCCTACATCAACATGGTCATGACTACACAAACCATCAGGTAACTAACTATCTGTAAGCACTATGTTCTTTGTACCTGAAAGCAGGAGGTGACATAGGAATTGAGTGAGGAATGGGTATAAGGCATTCCTATATAGTCAATCAACCTACAACAGGGAAAATGGTAACTGGAGCAGATATCTAGCAATGGCTATTTACTGCTTCATAGTGCTTTATAGTACTCTCTACAGCAGGGGTGTCAAACTCACGTTGTCAAAGCATCATCATATGATGTATTGGGACTTCCCCCCCCCCCACTTCACTTAACTGGGTGTGGTCATGGCCAGCATATGACGCATCCGGCTCCTGGGCCGGGAGTTTGACAGCCCTACTCTAAGTAGTTTACAGAGTCAGCATATTGCCTCTAACAATCTGGGTCCTCATTTTACTGAACTCAGAAGGATGGAAGGCTGAGTTAATCTTGAGCCAGTCAGGATCAAATTCCTGGCAGTGGGCAGAGTCAGCTCGGAATACTGCATTCTAACCACTGTGCCATCAGAGCTCCTATTATTCTTTATCTCAAAAAATGTAGAGCAAGAGGCTAGATGGGGGAAGTTTATGATAACACAAGGCTACCAATTAAATATAAATTCTAATTAAACCCAGAAACTATTAACCAGATTACAAGCAGAGACATATCCCTTCAATCTTGGAACCATATCTGACCAAATTTGAGGAATTGTTTCCATAGCTATGATATAATATATTAATATAGTACGATAAGACGGTTATACTTTAGGGCCACGATTTAAAAACAGGATCTAAAAGGAGCGAGAGTTAGTAAGTCCTCTCTCCCCAGTAGTCTGCATCAAATAAATTTCTCATTTCAAGGCCACTCTCAGTCTAGTCACTGGGTATGTGTGTGTGTGGGCTGCATGTTTATGCAATCATGTCATGCAGCAAACAAACAATCAACGTGGTGGTTTGAGAATTCATATACTTCCATCAATGTGTTTGCATGTCTCTTGCAACTTCACAGAAACCCCCACCACCACAGAAAGATTTGCATACTGGACAAATCTTCTGTCTAGTAGCCACAAGCATTTAGTTATATAGACTTTTTTTCTGAAGTGAAACTAAGTCTTTCTTTTGAAGTACATGTACAGAAGCTGTGATAAAAGACTGAGACTAGTCATAAACATTACAGAAGCAGTGGAAGTGTACAGATGGAGTGATCACCATTTACAGGTAATCCTTGGCTTTCAACCATTCTTTTAGTGACCATTGAAAGTTATAGGAGCCGCGGTGGCGCAGTGGTTAGAGTGCAGAACTGCAGGCTACATCTGCTGCCTGACGACTGCCTGCAATTTGCCAGTTCAAATCTCAACAGGCTCAAGGCTGACTCAGCCTTCTATCCTTCAGAGGTGGGTAAAATGAGGATCCAGATTGTTGGGGGCAATACGCTGACTCTGTAAACCGCTTAGAGAGGGCTGTAAAGCACTGTGAAGTGATATATAAGTCTAAGTGCTATAGGTAGTGCTAGTGCTATAATGGAAAAAGGTGAATTATAACCAGTCCTTGCACTTACAACATACACACAGCATCCCATGGTCATGTGATCAAAATCTGGGTGCTTGGCAACCAGCATTTATTTACAACAGTTGCAGCTTCCTGGGGTCATAGGGTTACCACTCGCAATCTTTGCAAAAGCCGGATTCACTTAATGACTGTATGACTCATTTAACAACTGTGGTGTGTCTCTTAACAACTGTGGCAAAAATAAACAAACCCAATTGCTCATAAAACTGAGCATAACTCACTTAACAACCACCTTACTTAACAACAGAAATTTTGATCTCCATTGTGATCGTAAGTCGAGGAGTTAAGTAAGTATTCCAGTAGTTCTGGTCCTGTTTGCCAGGGACTCTGTCTGGAAGGTTGTGCTGAATTGACATCTAAATAATTGTTGTGAAGAAGAAAGCTTATTCTGGATGGGGTTGCAATTCTCTACAAAGAGACTGGCAATTGGAGAAAGTACTTTGAGCTCAGCTGACACTGCATTTGCAGGTAATAGCTATTATTAGGAGAGAACCTGCACACCTATTGCTCTGGTGCCTTCTTGAACTGACCTGCTTTAGCAACAATCAGCATCAACCTGGGTACAACTCATATTGATGAATGCAATGGGACTATTTTTAAAAAGCATCTAAAAAATACAAGTTGTCTAAAATGTGGTCCTAAAGCCAGATTTCTAATAGGAACCAGATATAGGGACAAGGCTACCAATTGTCTGCCACCTAAGGTGCTGAGGCTGACCTCTGAAGCTTTAAGCACCTTAGGGCCTCCCTGCCTGAAAGACTACCTTTACTTGCCCATTCAATTCCTGTGTGCGTGTGTGCATGTGTGTCTACATGTGTGCATGTGCATACATGTGTGTGGATGTGCATGCATGTGTGTGCATGTGCACAATCTTCACTAACTCCTGGTAATTACCTGGACAAGTCCCTGCAGTTTTCTTGGCAAGAGTTTTGGAAGTAGTTTGTCACTGCTTTCTTCCTAATCCTGAGAGAGAATGACAAGCCCAAAGTCACCCAACTGGCTTCATTCAACTCATGCTCTCCTGGTGCTTTACGGAATCTGACTTGCTAATAATAAATAAATACCTCAAATACAGATAGTCCTCAACCTATGACAGTAGTTGGGCTGTAAGAATTATGGTTGTAAGTTGTTGTAGTCAGTAAGCGGTCCCCATGTGACTGGATCCAATTTTATGATATTTTTTGTGGCAGTCATTAAACAAATCTATGGGTTTTGTTTTGGGTTTTTTTCGCTGGAAAATGGCAAAAAACATAAAAAATTGCAATCACATAACAGAGATGCTGCAAATAGCCGTAAAAGTGAACTGGTTGCTAAAATGTGACCATGTGACCACGTGACCTCAACGGTGTGCATGTGCAGCTATCATAGTTTCAAAATGTGATCATAAGTAGCTTTTTTGGGGGGGCTTTATAACTTCCAATGATCACTAAGTGATAAGTCATAAGTCAAGGACTACATGTAAAAAGAACTTGGGTAGACATTCCTTTCCAATAGTATTCCTGCATTTATTATTGTACCTCAGATTTTGAAAACTTAAAATTTGAATACTTAAAAGGCAAAAGCTGCCTAAAACAAAACTTGATCTCACAATGATCAAGTCCCAGGGTCCTCTTGTAGCCATCCTCATCCTCAGAACTCATATCCTCCGAGTCCCACTGACTGGAGATTTTGAAGAAGTTGCCACATGCTCCATAGGCACAGCACTGGTAGGCATAGGGAACCTCCAAGACCCTATGAAGAAGAACATAGGATTATCAGTTATGGTATCCTGCCATTCTGCACCCATGTGGGCACAGAAATAGATGTTGGAACCAAGGTGGTTTGTTTGTTTGCAAATTGTACATGGGAAGGGATAAATTTAAGATGGAGAATTCCCAGATGAACAATCTTGACCCTTTAGTACTCTCATAGTAGATGGGCATTTTTCAAGCAGACATGTAAACAAGCAATAATCTTCTTTCACACAACTGCTATAGGTACAGAGGCCCATCATTCTAAACATAGCAAGAGACCAACGTCTATTACTTTGCAAGAAGTGGACCCACAGCACAATAGTCATGTTTAGTGCATTCTCAGTATATCACGTGGTATAGTAATATTCTCAGTATATCACGTGGTATAGTAATATTCTCAATATATCATGTAGTATAGTAATATTGAAGACTAAGATTATGTTGTGTTTGTCAGTCCAAATAGCACACAGAAAAAGGGCAATGAGCAAGAAGCAGGAAGTGCATAAATCAACTTGTTTAGGATACCTTTGCCAAGAGTGACAACCTTTTGGAGGTTAGTGAAGACCGAACATTTCTGGATAGCCACACAAATGTTCACCATCAGTATTTTATAGTCTTTTCATCTTACATTGTCAGGTTTATTTTTTTTGGGTTTTTGTTTTGTTATGAGTTTGTGTTGTGTTATATTGTAAACGGATGATTCAAAACTTAAATTTTTCAGGGGTAGAAATTTAAATTGGTAAAGGTAAGAAATTGTTATGATGCCCAAACTGCTACTTTTGATTCTGGATATGTATACATAAATGTATGCATGTGTATGAATAAATATATAAATCTTGATTAATTTAACCATCACTCCATCTCTCTGGAAACTAATTTTGTAAATATGGTTAAGAATTCCTGACAGATAATTTCCAGCACCATTTTCATAGAACTGTATTTCCCAAGATTGTTTGAGAAAGATAAAACAATTAAATGGGCATAAATAAGTATATGCTTGTATCATATGTTTGACCCCTCTTAGTATTCTCTGTGTTTACAGGAATATAAAATATGGAAATTCTGCACCCTATTTGCATAGTTTATTACTTTATATTCCTGCAAAATACAGAGATCATTCAATCACTTTATAGAAACAGAACTAATCCTTGTGTTAGCTGCCTGTATTATAACCAAATGAGTGCTTTCTTTGTATCAGACTGATAGGTTACCATGCTGATTGCTTTGTGTGTGTGAGTTTGGATGATGCCCATGACAAGCCATTCAATGGCTCATCAATTTCTCAAGTCAATGATGAACTCAGATTGCAAGCAGGAGCTGCTCAAATCTTTAGCTGAACTGAATTATATGGAACTGCCTAGTAAAGACATAGACAGCAAAAGGCAGATCGAAGTAAATTAAGTTTTGGTCTTGGGAAGCCAGAAATTAGAAATGAAGTTCACCGTATCTTGGGGAAACTTTCTTTAGTGAATGCTTCAGACAGTGCAGGATTGCCTTTCAGCTTCAGATGAGTCAGTCTACCCAAGCCAGCCAATGGAAGCATCACCAGTTGATTGTCAGTCAAATCCCTGTGACAAACAAAAGCACAGGATCCATTGAAATAGACAGAAAGAGGCATGGGTGACTCAGTGTAGCAGTATCTCAGAACACATTTGATTTAGCATTTATACAGTTGCTGCTTCAATTAAGTTTGCATTCAGTTCTTGATTATTTTAAAGCTAATAAGTATTTTTGGGATGAGTTGATGGGCTATTGCTCTGAATAAACCAAGAAAGAAGCACGTGTCTCTATCAGGATTAAGACTAAACTGATACCTATGCTTTTGTATGTCTTTTATAACCAGGGCTACACCAAGTAATAAATTAATAGCAGTGATGAGCTGGGACTATGCTGTGCTTGTATTGTATGAGGACAGACAGGAAAAGTCCGATCAGTGGTTTAGCCCTGGAAAGAAGCAGTTATGAGTGCCAACCTGTAAGCAAAGAGGAGATTAAAATAGCTTTTCTCATGTGACATAGTTTTGATATCTTAGAAATGCAATATGAATGCTTGGCTCTATAAACAGATTTAATGTGTTCCTTTTAGTCTCATATATGGTTGTAGCACATTAACATTGCAAAACATGGTAAACATCAGTATAACGATCCGTTATACTCTGCAGACCATTTTATTAGTCCCTGATGGCCACTCACCTTACAACCACAGCTTTTATAGAACTAGTGGCACCATAACACCTTTGGGCTTACATTGGTATCTTTATATTTCAGTTTTCTACACAATGCAATAACTAAGATGGCTAAAACACAAAGGCTCATAAAACAAAACACAATTAAGACACAACAATGAACTCCCAGGAAAGAACATAGACATTTTCTGTATTTAAAAAAATCATATATTCTTATATTTGTGATTATGTCCGATATAGGAAAATGCAGTGTTATGCTTAGTCCATCATTTTGATAGTTCTGCCTTGCTTCTTCCCTATTACAGATAAGTATATATTTCTACTTATGGTTGCAGTGTTACCAGTCTTGAATACCTTATTGCAATCAATAAGATATACATATTCTATCCAAATATTTCCCACTTAGATAATGAAGCTTAATAGTTTGCTGTTTCTATGCAGGCTACCTAAATTTGTCATGATTCCTTGAAGGTAGGGAACTCAGTTTGTGTACCTGATCTTCTACCTTAATGCCATCATCTTAAAGAAACCAGATTTTTCTTTTTTTTTATCCTTCTGTTCTTGCATTTTATATCTTTGCCATATATCATCCATTTGTGTTTATGCAATGAAAAAAAGGGAAGACACTCTTAAGCCAAGTTAATCACCAGGTCACTACAACAGTTTATATGTCCATATAATTTACTCAGCAAGAAAACCAAAGTGGTTCGCCATGGCCTTCTTCTGGGACATTTCCCAATCACCCCAAGGCTTAAATGTCCATGGAGAGCATATATCTGTCCTATGCAATATAACTTACAGCTTGATGAGGGAATGAAGCGTCAGAAAAGCTTCAGAGTGGATAAACTGAATGTAATTCCAACTCAGGTCTCTGCAAAGCAAAATACATATTGTGATGGAAAATATGCTTTGAATTTGTTTTTTCCAACTTGCTGCTCTTTAGGTAGCAATTTTATTTACAATAAATATATATATTTAATCAATTTTGTTGTCTGGGAATTATCAGAATTATAATCCAACATATTTAGAAGGCATTAGAAAAGTCAAATGTAAGGCTATAGATGCTGATCCCATTGCTTTGCAGTTACCCATTATAACCAAAGCCCATATGTTCAATTTAATTATTGGGATGCCAACTTCTTGAAAGTCAAAGAGAATTTGTGAGAATTCCTGAATTGTGTTCAGAGAAATTCATGTTTGCATGAAGACTTATGGATAACTTCTCTTTTGCAGAATATCTATTTTTATTAACCACACATGTCTTTATTGCAATTGTATTGGAAACCCATTTTTAGCAGCCATATTTTCTTACCTGACTTTGTCTACATTCCACTTTTTATACATAAACATGTGTTATACAGTTTATACAGTTGTTATACATAATACTTGCAATCTGCTGTGAAGGACATTGATTAGAGGAAGGCAACACAGTGCCATCTTAGATGACAATTCCTATCAGCTTGTGCTGGTATGAGCAGTGGTAAAATTGTCTGGCACTGGGTTAAATGTACTAGGGAATTCTTTAAAAATAATAAATTTAAAAATATAAAGCATATGGTAACATAACAAGCTTTTTGAGGTAGCCAAATAATTTCTGGGGGAGGAGGGAACCCTTTCTATAACAAAGCTGCTTTCAGAAATTCCAAAGACTTCTTATTCCCAGTTATGTCCTTTGCATGCAAAATGATTTCCAGGTCAAAACAAATTAATGGATAATTAATGATAGACCTCTTTCACACTGAGGAGATGGAACAGATTTTCTTTTCCATCCCCATCTCTCATTATACCTGGAAGTGCCCCACATTTGATAAATGAAAGAAAACTCAGGAACTGTCAAAGTGGCCTAATTATTTGATGCCATCTCTTTAGTTATTGCTTTCCATGTGCCATTGCCTTTCATGTATAGTACTTAACTCAGGGCTACCACAAATAGTCTTCAAAAATTTGGTGACTGATAGATTATTTACTGTCATCTAGTTGGCATCCAAATATTTTCATCCCAAATACAACAATAGGGCAGCATAAGGAGCAATGAACATGGAAGTAATTCTCCATATGGCGGCTTACACAAGTTGCCTGCTGTCAGCACTTTTGCTTCTACTATTATTCCATTTGGAAAAGGCTCTTAGAAACTGGAGCATTTTTCCTAGTTTCTCTTTTCCCAAACTTTAAACTTCTAGTGTATGTGTGAGAAAGAGATTGTGTGCCTCAGTGCACATTTGAATAAGTTATGTAATGCGATTAAAATATCTTCTAAGCATATTCCAAAACCTTTAGTCAGGAAACTGGTATAGGGAAAGGGACATAAATCCACACTTGGGGCTTTGAGGTTAAAAGAATTGGCATATAATTACTTTTTGCAGAGCAGTTAAAACAGTTGACGGGCTAGTAAGGTAAATTAATTAATATCTTGTTCATTAAATATTTTGTAGATAAAAAATTGGAAATATTTTGGAATGTGTATCAGTTTCTCCTCCTGTTTGTGATTTTGAGGAAGGTAACAAACATATTATAGTTTTTTTCAGTGCAGTGTGTGAGAGAGATGACACAACAAAGGCAGCTTTCCCCAATATGATGTCTTCCAGATGAGTAGAATTTTCTCTCCCCAAATCCTCAACCTAGCACAATCATTAGCCATGCTGTCTAGTGATTGCAGAGTCAGAGGACATATATTATAATCCAATATTTCTGGAGAGTACCAAGTGGGAAAGACCTATTTTGTGTTCATATTTTAAACTCATTTTGTAGAATGCTTTTGTAGGCCTGAGTCTATGCTTAACTGTATTGGGATCAAATGTTGGGTGACCATGGGTTAACAGGCCAACTTGTTTGAAGAATCCTTTATATAATTGAGCCTGTAATCTTGTCAAGAGCACAAAGCCTTACTCAGTTCACAATCTCCTGACTCTTTTCTTCTATCACAGAAGGCCCTGAGAGCTCCCTGCTGGCTGTACTTACAGGGAACGGAGGGCGGTGAGCTGCCCAAAGGTGTCTGCTCCAATTTCGTGGATACAGTTGTGCTGAAGGCCACTGCAAAGACAGAAAGGCTGCAATGAGAGAGGAAAAACTTGCTTCACTGGCAACAGAAGAAAGCACTTCTGCGAAGAAGGTTACATCTATTAAAGATTGCATGGGATTCAGATTTCAAGGGGAAAGTGGGTCAAGGAACATACCCACCCAATCCTCTCCCACTCTTTTCCCCTTGAAGAGCCTCAGGCTTGGGCCAGCGCACCATTCAAATCAAAAGCGTGCAAGTAACAACGTTTCTTTTTATCAAGAGTTCCCAGGCCTCTTCAACATCTGCTCCTGCTATGGAGCTTGGAGAGCTCCATGACACCAGATGATATTCTCAGCCATAAGAATACCATATCTAAAGGGAACAGGCAGAAAACACTGGGGACTCTGTGCTTTCATGTCTTGCTTTCACTGTAACCTTTGTAACTCAAACTTAGTTATAAAATATTTTGGAGACTCCCATTATTCTCAGCACCAGAACAATACAAAGATTAATTCAAGCTTTTATGTTATCTACTGGGCACAATAAGAGAGGAAGGTTTAGTTTAGTTTAGTTTAGTTTAGTTTAGTTTAGTTTACTTTACTTTACTTTACTTTACTTTACTTTACTTTATTGTCATTGCACATTCCATACAATTAAATTAAATGCCATCATCAGTGTACATTAAAGCCATAAAACTAAAACACAAACCCTTCGCATTCTATGCAATTGAATTGAAAATCCCTAGTATTGCATTAATAATGCACTATACAGTAGAATTCAATATAGTTACTGCTCTGGGATAGAAGCTGTTTTTCAGCCTATTTGCCCTGGTTTTTATTATCCTGTACCATCTGCCACATGGTAACAGTTCAAAAAAAGGGTGCCCAGGATGAGATGCATATTTAAGAATGTTTTGGACTTTCTTAAGGCAGCGGGAGCTATAAAGCTCTTCCGAAGAGAGAGAGGGCAACCAATGATTCTCTGGGCAATGACGTTAACTCTCTGGAGTGCTGTCCTGTCTGACACTGTACACTTAGCAAACCATACACAGGTGCAGTAAGTTAAGATACTATGGTGCAGCAGTAGAAGGTCATCAGCAGTTTTTCATTCATTTGTTGTTTCCTGAGAAATCTCAGGTAGTATCATCTCTGCTGGGCCCTTTTGACCAGTGCTGCAATGTGAGTGCCCCAGGTCAGGTCCTCTTTTCTGATAACACCCAGAAACTTAAAACTGGCCACTTGCTCCACTCAGTCACTATTGATAAACAAGGGCTGGATGTCTGATCTATTCCTTCCATAGTCCACTATAAGCTCCTTGGTCTTATTGGTGTTAAAGACCAAGGTATTGTCTCCACACCACGAAAGCAACCGTTCCACCTCATCTCGAAGGTGGGAGGGTAGAGAGTGATAGAAAGATAGGAAGGACGTTCTCCCCCCCCCCCAATCTCTGAGATATAAAAGTTTCAGAGGAGTCCAGACTAGGTCACTGTATACCAGGTTTAACCTCTCAGTTGTTCACACATACCCCACCAGATGCTCAGTAAGTTACTCGGATCTGGGAACTTCACAGCAAAGCTTACACTTACATTTCTTCCAGCTTCTGGCACTGGTGAAAGCTGGGCAATTTCTCAATGTGATTGTGCGCAAGCTCACTGTGTGGAAAATAACAAAGGTTAGAACAAAGTCAGTCTTCTTAAAGGCCCTCTTGGCATGCATATGGTACACAGGAAGGGAGTGCATGACCTCAGGCTATGCAGCTGGGGAAGCAGGAAACCCCACAGACAGGTAAATCTTCTTGTACCCAACTGATGCTTGGCACTGTTCCTTTTATTCATTTCATTATCCGGTTTCTGGTATTATTCTTTGATTACCCCAATCCATTTCTTATTAACTTGTCTATTACGCCCAAAAAAAACCCCCAGTGCTATAAACAACTCTTGTCTAGTGTTTCTCCAGGGGGCTTTGAAGCCCTTCAATAATAGCCCAAATATTAAGTGACAGTCCAGCAACAAGTGGAAAACTGCTGCACGTTCTCCATCGCTGCTTTAGAAGTTGACAAACACACATTGTCCCCACATGTTAGACCAACATAATATATGCTTTCATGCTGCTTCTATTTATGTAAGGTACTTTTGAGCGATGTTCAAAATAACATAACTTAAAAAGAAGAGAATTAAATAAAAAATGTTCAGCAGGGACACATATCAAATATTAATAAATGTGATATCACTTACATCACTTTAAACAGCTTTGTTTGTGTGCTGGGAATGTTCAAGTGCTCGATTCTTATTCTACAGCCCCCCCCACCTTGGTGTCTCATTGCAGCAGAGTTTCCATCAATTTGCACTAAAGCATTTTTTATTTCAGATATGAATTTTTTTCGCTCTCTCCTCCCCCACCCTTGCATTTCTGCAAGCAATTTATGCAAGAAATCTGAAAAAGGACACAGATATAATCATACAATTCCCTTATTATCAGTTCCTGGAATGGAGAAAGGAGGCAAATGAAACCCTTATCACGACTGTACAAAAGAACCCTTATAGCAATAGCGCTTACACATATATTGTGCTTTACAGCCCTCTCTAACTGGTTTACAAAGTCAGCATGTTGCCCCCAACAATCTGGGTCCTCATTTTACCGACCTCGGAAGGATAGAAGGCTGAGTCAACCTTGAGCCTGGTGAGATTCGAACTGGCAAATTGCAAGCAGCCGGCAGTCAGCAGAAATAGCCTGCAGTACTGATTTCTAACCACTGCGCCACTGCGTCTCTTATATCTAATTGTTCAACAAAAGACCTGTGAATGGTGTATTGGTAATAAAGGCAATTCCCCAAAGCCTGAAGAAAACAAAATACACTTATAACTCACAGAACTCGTAGGCTGGCCAACTGCTGACACATTCCTCCAGGAAGTAAATGGATTCCAGCCTGGGTTAAAGTCCTGCAGGACAGGGGGGGAAAGCATACTTCACACCACCGTTTACTTCTTCAAGGGCTCAGGATAGCCCAAACCACGATAGTCAGTGGGAAGACTGTTCAATGAATGATTGGTGTTACATGAAAAGATATTTACCACATAGCATGTGACCATCTCCTTGGCATTGTGGCGTAATTTCCAAGACTATAATGTACTCGTTTATTTGAAGAAAATTAAGAAAACAACACAGAGATGAGTTGGAAACTTTTCCTTAGAATTCCCCCCCCCAGTTTCTAAACTCACATAATCCTCTGTTATCCCAGTAGAAAAATGAAATAGGGAAATGGATATCTAATTGGTTCAACAGCTGTTCTTAGATAAAACAACGCAGAATAATGGTACTTTTCCAGATATAGCAAGATACAAAGATTTATGTGAGGTGGCATTGCTAAAGATGATGTGCAAACATGCTTTTTCAGTTTTTTCACTTTCCTGAAAGATTATGTTTTTTGGAACAGGGATGGGAAAACTGTGGTTCTCCAGATGTTGTTCAGCTAAAACTCACGGCTGTCCCAATCTGCATTACTGAGGTAAGGAATGCTGGGAGACGCAATAGAGCAACATCGGAAGACAATGTGTGCTGAGTTAGCATCTGATATAAAATGGGAGCAGTTAGGCTGCTTCTTGAGCATGACAGAAATTTGAGTAGGCAAAATATGCATTTTGGGTCAGAAATGGGGACACTGACAGTATCTTTCTGTCTTAGAAATCAGTGACATAACACATTCACACATACAACAGCATCCACAGAAAAGCACAATGATGCCAAAATGACAATATGAATTTAAAGACATCATTATGCAAATAAATAGTTGCATTCCTGATGTCTAATGCGGATCTCATAACTGGCAGCAATTGCATGAGGGTATTGTCACACAGGTTTTATCTTTTTCCTCCTTCCTCATTCTCTCTAGGACTCTTATGCACAGAGATGTCCATAGGAGGGGAAAGCAAATAATGAAGGCACTGTAATGTCATGACACAAATGCCACCTTTATGCACAAGAAGAGACCTTAGGTTATTTATATCACAATACTATTTTGCCATTCTGGCATTATCAGGATTAGTACGAATGCTTATGATATTACTTGTAAATATAATTGGAAGACTGGGGATCAAGAAATGGCCCTGAAATCTATGGTGCTGTTTCTTACATAATTTGAAGTACAGGATTTCCAGCAAATGCTTTCTCTGGAATAGCCTGGATGTTGTTGTTATGGAAGCCCCTTTAAACAAACAAACAAAAATGCTAGGATGGTTAAAAGAAACAGAGCAGGAAAACTAAAATTTACTGCACAGCTGTATGAATAATGATTGAATGGGACAAATGGACAGATTCCTCTTTTGCTGAATCCACATGACTGGAAGCTGACATAAATCATGCTTCCCAGCTGCACGAACATGCAAACATATTAATAATTTTATTTTATCTGTCAAATAAGCAATTTGTGTATCCTGCATGAAAACAAAAATTGTGTTTGAATCTTCTAGCCTACTCCATGGTATAAGTGTGTTTGTATGTATAGTTTTATAGGACGGAAATATAGCATGAAAATTGTAAACCAAATAGCATAATTAACTTTTTAGTAAATCTGAATTAGAGCAATTGTCTAGTATCATATGACAATCAGGAGTTCTATCATTAGAGTATGGATTATCAAGTACAAGAGACATCCTCTTTGCTGAAAGAAGTCAACAATGTAAACTTGAGAGTCTACATCTGTATCCTGGGAGTAGTGTAATTTCATGTCACGAAGGCAACTAAAGTATTCCAGTTGAGTGGAATGCAGAAACTGGAAGCATCATCCACACAATTAGGAGCATGTGGATATACCTTAATGCATGGGAAATCTACTCATAATGCATGAACCTTGCTTGAGATGTCACAATTTGTCCATGTCATAAAAGAATGAATGGACTTCAGTGAGGTGGAAAAGAGAATTCTGCCGAAAGTAATAATTAGAAGCCCAAAACTTTTTCTGGGAGCAGAGAAAACAGCAGGAGCAGCAAAAATTAGTCAAGGAAAAAGGAAAAAGAAAAATATATCCCTGTCAGTTCTGTGTGCTTTTAATGGCTCTAGCCAGACCTATAAGTGTGTGCATATGTCATCACTGGGGTCAAAGCCATCGTTAATAAAGCTCACAGCAGAATCCCTGCTGGTAATTATCAGTATGGAAGTTTTACAATACACTAATGATGTCTGTGAAACATTTACTGCCATGCTGGATGTGATCAAGCAGAATTAGGGAGAAATGATGAAAGAATGCCCATTAGGGTTTGGGATGGTAGTTTGCCCACATCAGAGTTGAGCTCAAATGATCTATTTGAACATTATTCTTACAGAAAGAAAATAAAAGTCTTACAGCTCTTGAAGTCTATTGAGTGACTTAATCGCCATTGGGAATTCCATCAGCTCATTATAATTTAGGTCCCTGGGAGGAAAAAAAAAAGAAAATCAACATTAAGAATCTTGGAAAAGCTCACCAGAGTATAACATATTGCAAAGGATTAGGAACAGTTACTAAGAGATGAGTTTTCCAGAATCATTCTGTCACATGACTTTAAAAAACCATGATATTTTAAAGAGATTTTTAAAGAATCATTTGATCTGGGCCCAAGTAGCCTAGAATCTCATAGGGAAATTGTGGGGTTTTTTTTTGGCTCTATCTATAACAATTGTTCCTGGTGTCTTCCCTTAGATATGTCCAGACTGCCATTTTAGTTTAATCTAATATTTTAGTGTCCTTCTCTATTCCCTTTATTATCTTAAAATAATGGGAATATAGGAAAATATTTTTCTCTCTCGGTCTCACAGCCTCCAAGTTTGCTGAAAACACATCTGGCTGAGGATTTTTGGAACAGTAGTTCAACACATTTGGAGGATCCCAGGCCAGTAAAGGCTGCTTTAGTGTATGTTTAAATGTTACACTTTCTTTACAGCTCACTCTGACAGCAGCAAGAGCTGAAGCTAATACAGCAGCCTCAGTATTTGCTGCCAGGACAAGTGATGTATGACAACTTTAAATACTTGTAAAGAATGCACCTGCCATTCTAATAGCCCATCATTTACTTATCTGGTTGACAGACAGGTATTTGACACATTTTCCAAGAGAGATAAAAGTCTAAAAATGCGTTGTTCCCTCATTGGACATGTCATGTAGGAACTAGTCCCTGGATTTTTTAAAAAAGGGCAGAATACCCAAACTCTGATAAATATTTTTTCATACAGTCCTACCTTTAATTGTTACTATGAGAGCTTGTAAAATGGCCCAAATGATGTTCTAAGGATGGTGATGCTGGAGTATCATATACACATGAATGAGCATCATTAAACATTTAAGGAGAAAGTGAGATTATACATGATCTTTGTGCGATAAGGTCCTCAATATTAACACTTCTTTTCTGTGGTCAAAATGTGACATCTGTACCTTCATTTGTGGATTTCAATTAATCCAGATTTTTGTAAAGAGGGTTTCCCAGAATTGTTAAAATAGTGACTTAATGAAAATATTGTTTCCAGTAGTATAAAAGCTTATTAGTCATAATAATATTTTTTATCTTTGGGCTTTGATGGATGGATGGAAATGAATGTATCCATAAAAATCACATAATTACAATTTCCTTGACATCTATCATTTCAATTCCAAGTATTTCTTTCCTATGATGTAAATTATTTCCTTTACATAAGAATGAAAAGTTGGTACAAAGTTAGCAAATCCCAAAGGTTCTTGACGTGGACCTCATCCCATTCCTAAGAGGTCCGTAAAAGAGGGCGTGCATAAGCGCACCATCATGCCTACCGTCCCTGTCCTACTGTCACCAATTATTTGTATGCATTCCTTGTTCATGCCCATGTTTATACTTGTACCTGTTATCTAGTACATGTTCTACAAATTAAAGAAATTGAATAAAATAAAGAAAGAAATTGTTAGATTAGCACCATTTCAGATAAAGTTTTTATAATTACTTGAAAGGAATCAAAGCATGAAAAAAAATGTTTTGTTACAGACAATGTACCTGATGCCATGTTAAAAGATCACAAGATGATAGACAGGCAGACAGGCAGATAGATGTAAAATAAATAAGTTGATTCGTAACCAGTTTGTTCTCTGTTTATATACAGTAGCTTGCCACTGTTGGTAGAGCTATGGATTTTTTATTTAGTATTCCCCCATAAGTAGAGAATCATACCCCCATCAATATTGGCAAGGTAAATTATTGTGTATAAACCCCACATTCAATAGCACTGAGTGTTGACGTATAACAAATAAGATATCTATCATGAAAATAATGCTAAGCAGAGTCTTCTGTGAATCCAAGGAAACTGGCACTATGATCTATTGTCGAAATGGTAGACAAAACAACACATTACTTGACAATGAATACAATTAGCAACAACGCCCCTTTTTGTGTGTTTTTATACTTCCTCTATAAATGCTCTGATCCAACACTACTTTTTAAAAAAATGATGATTGTAATTTTGGCTTGCCTTTCTAGCCGACTACATGTACCTACAGGAATAGTTCTTCCTCCATGAATACTGGCATTCTTTGCGATGTTGAGAGCAAATATGAATTAAGCCTCTGCTTGGCTGAGACAGTATACATGGCATTTTAAGCAGATCTCTGTAAAAAGATGGGCCACCACTGAAATTAGACTGCAAATGCATTTGTTGAAAAAATTAAATTATATCAGGCGCAAACAATGTTTGTACAGTGGAGTAACTTTCTCACTAATACAAATATTAATTTTAGAAAGTGCAAAATAAGAACGCTATTTGTGAAGACTTTGTAGTTTAAGCATGTGCATTTAGAGAAAATTGAATGGATACAATTGCTGATTGGAAGGAAATAAACGTTAGTGCTGGAGGAATATTGACAGAGAAGATCAACATATGCCATTAAAAATATGAAAGAAAAATGGCATAGGTACAACAGAGACCAGGAGAGAGAATACATTTAGACACATTAAAAAAAAACTTAATTTGAGTACTTGCCAAGGCTTAGGTACAGAATATATTTCAATATATGGAAAACAGAATTTGAAAAATAACTACCATAGACAGTGTTTCTTTCACTAATGTGGAACCAAAGCCTGCATTTCTCCCATATTCACTTTCTGGGGGTGATGATCACGGGTGGGTTCTACTTACCTTTCCTACTGGTTCCGGTTGCGACGGAAGTGCGTGTTTTGCAAGCGCGCCCCCATCGCATCCGGGTATTGCCTCGAAAATAACCCTCTGTGCATGCAATTTCCACCAGGAGGACCAGGAGCAATGGTAGGACTGGTTCAAGGGCATGTCCAGCCAGCCATTGCTGCCAGTTCGGTGAGTGGGGGGAAATTCCCGCTACCGGTTCTAGTGAACTGGTCCAAACTGGCAGGAACCCAACTCTGGTGATGATATTATTTCTTGTTATTATTATAGCGCAAATCTAGATGAAACTATTTCCTCAGTTTTACAATACTTTGACTATCCTCAGGTCTTTAGGATTCTTTCTATGTCAGTTATCCCCAATTTTTTGTCTTCCAGATGTATTGGATTACCAATCTGAGAATACTCAAGAAACATCTGGAGAAGATAATTTTATGGGAGGCTACTCACAGTAAATCTTGCCACTGAAAACTGTGCCAGGGACATTTCTCTGTAGTACTACTGTGGAACTGATGACTTCACAAGGGCATTGTGTGCAATAACAACAGCAACAATATTGAATTATTTATGGGCTGAAATAAAGATACCTTAGGCTATTAAATAAATGTTTAAACTGAAATATATTACCTATGGCAGCAATGTAATATGCAATATGCAGGATGTTAACTTTGGCAGGTTATTCCCCATATTTCATAATATTTCTGAAAGAGACACTGTTCTAGGTTTGTTAATTCCTTCAGGCTGTGCAAGTAGACTACTTCAAACTGTGAGATCTCATTTGCTTTTTTGCTACAATCCCTAGGTCCATTCAATGACAGAAAATTAAAACTCAGGGTTCACAGGCAAAACATAGATAATTCAAGCAAAAGAAGAGAGCAAGTCTAAGCTGAAACCCAGCCAAGGACACACAGTTAAAATGATTTATTTTTTCCAGAAAAATCAACTCCTGTTTTTCTGATGACATTTTCTTTGTTTCAATAATTTAATAGTGGAAGTAAGGGTATAGAAAAAGCTATGCTTGCTGTTGATATTATTGAACAATTGGGAATAAATAAATTCTCACTTTCTACAACAAATTATTAAGAGACACTCCAATAATCCCTGAACTGATTAGCCTTTTGCTGACCCATGAACCTCCAAAACTGATACGGAAATAAGCAATTAAGAAATCCACTATGGGAAATTTCTAGATAGGGTTGGGAACTTAGCCAAATCATCATTTCAAAATTTCATTTATATTAATATAGGCTCATTATTAGCTGCTCTGCATTTTTTTAAAAAGCTCTACATTTCAGACTATCATTTCTACTCTGCAGATACTGTTTCTTCAGATCCATAGTAGGTTGTTTCTAGGAAAATACAATTTGGTTGCTGGCCAGGGCTCACTTCAGTTTGGAAGCTGATCGATTGATTATCATAGGTATCAACTAAATAATATCTGGAGTATTATTTACAGGATGGATAAAAATTGATGCTTTTTTTTTTAATCAAAAAAATCAAAACATTTTTGTTTAAATTGGATTTTTAAAATTTAAATCAGATTTTTTTTATTGTTATCAAAGTTATTTTAATAAAATGCTTTTGGAGTAAAAATCTATCTAAAGATAGTTTTATACTTAAGATACATTAATAATTTAGTTTATTCAGCATGCAATGGAGCTTAGTTATGTAGCATGAGGCTGTATATTCTGCAATATTGGGACTGTCAGTCAACAGTGGGTAAGAGGAGGAGCTGCTGCGGGACGGAGATGACAGTTGCTCTTTAAAAATTAGGATTTAAATCAAGTTTATTTAAATCAAGCCTTTTTACTAGTGATTTAAATCATGATTTAAATCGACTTGATTTAAATCAAATCCACCCTGATTATTTATGTTAGTTATCTAGGAATTATGGGAATTAAGATCCAATGTATGCAAATAGGATATCAAATTATCAACTTCTGAGTTTTGTTCAATAATTGTCACCTGACATCTTAAAAAAATAAAAAAAAATACCTCAAGGTGGCCATCTTACCTGATACTACTTCCTCCTACTACTTCCCCTACAGCAACATCTCCCGAGACTGAGACTTAGACTGAATAGGATAAAGTCACCCAGCTGACTTTCATGTCTAATGCAGGACTAGAATTCATAGCTTGAGGCAGCCTTGGTGCTCTGTGAGCTTGGCTGTTTTCTTGCAGAAGTTTCATTACCCACGCTAGGTAACCGATGATCTTACCTAGTTTGGATAATGAAACACCTGCAAAAATACAAACCAGCTCAGAGAACACCAAAGACTCCACATTTCAACCCTGAGCTACAAATATTCTCTTCATCAAGTCACAGTCTCCCTGTTTCTTGTGTTGAATACACAGGCCTCTTTTATTAGCAAAATCATTGAATAAAATAAAACAAGAAGAGAAAACTGAAGAATTTGGAATTGCGCCCCAAGCCACCAAAGGAAAATTTTATTTTCCCCTTATCCAGACAACACAAACTAGAAATAAATAAAAAAATATGAAAGGAGATTATTACCATCCATACTAACAGCCTTCTGAAGCTCAGCGATACTGCCAAAAATAATGAGGAATGGGTGTGAGAGGAAAGATCATAAACTACTATGCAAATTTACAGCTGTCCAGTTAGGTTTCGCACCTAGTATATCTTTTAAAGTTGGAATCTTTTAACATTTCTCTCTTTCTTCTGGAAAAGCAATACGCCAACTGAAGTTGTTATTGCTCTGGAAAACCTCCATGGACTCATATTTAGAACATGAATCTGTGTTTATTTAAGAGTAAAAGTAAATTGGCAGTAGCAAAATGATGATTGCTGGTTTAGGCTGCTAGAGTTATTACCTTGAACCAACAACACACAGCTAGATTCTAATAATAACTTGTGAGGGGGCAGAAAAAGGGAAAATAAAATAAGAAATCAGAGAGGGAGTAAGAGATGGTGAAAGCTTCAGCTTAGTGTTTGGCCCATTAGAAGCTAGCGGTTCTGCATCAGAAGCCAAGGTGAAACTGCATGGAATGGAACCATCACTTCTTCCATAGAACACCACACATTTTCAGCCAATAAACCTACTGATGACATGAGATCAGGCACTAAACCTGGAACCAGTCTGGTTTTTTTTTTTAAATCCTGTTCTAAGTTCCTTCCAGGATTTTAATCTGTCATTGTCCCTCTGTGACTGTTCCAGACCAAAAAAAGGATTCCCTAGTACTTCCAGACTTTTTCACACAACATTATTCTTGTTCTGTTGGCTTCCCCCCCCTAAAGCTACTAAATATTTTGACTGCTTTCCTGAGTTTGCTGGAAATATTGTATTAAGTGTACAGTATGCTTTTTGGGAAATGATAAAACGGTCAACTTCCAAATATTGCAAACAATAAGAGAGAGTACAATACTGTGTACCTAAAGTAAACAATAAACAACAAAACCGAGAATGGAACATCAGCTTTATGGAGGGAAATACTATAGACAAAAATCAAACTCAATTTTGTAAGACTTCGTAAACTATGGTAGGGATGGTAGGGATGACAAATTTGCACATCACAATAAGTTTGATTGAACAAGTGGCTACTCCTACTTCAACAGGAATATTAACCAAGACTTCACACTGCCGCCATTTCCATTCCTCAGTCCCTTAAAAGTGGTCTAAAGATGATTCATTACCATCTTCTTTTATTAAGATTGCAGTGCTGAGAACAAGGAAGAAAGGACCATTGTTTACCTCACCTCCAGTCCACCAACAGTAAAAATAAAATGAATATTAGGTATCCCATGACTTCCTTGCAACATGTTGTACACATTTATCAAGCTGTACGCAAGAAAAATGAAATGAAATACATCAAGTAGCTGCTGTGAAAGAGAATTGCAAAGGTTTTTTTCCCCTTGAAAGAACTGCTAAATGGCTGAAGCCTTGGAAGGGCCAGAGACAGAGGTGGGTTCCTAATGGTTCGGTCCAATTCTACTTACTGGCACAGTTTGGTAGAACCGTTAGCAACCCAGGCCTGCCACGCCCCTGAACCGGTTCTTTCATCTTGATTTTTTAAAGCACTTTAAAGCACTTTTTAAAAGCACTGCGCAAAGCGCGTGTGTGGCCGCAGT